>JBBPRB010000163.1:0-23790 GCA_038092815.1 Hortiboletus rubellus
GACCCCTTTGTAGTGTTCCGCATGATTTCTGTTTACCTGTTGACCTGCACCAAAGTGTTTGGATGCGAATACTTAGTTATTGTATATATGATGCTAGACATTTGACCCGAGATTTGAGTTTTCACCTTATTCCCACGGTCCAAATGCTTAGCTAATTGAGGGACATATAGACCATAGTGTCTAGTGTGTACCCCTATTTTCCCTTATTTGTTCATTCACAGGTTGCGGAGAAACAAAATGTTTTCTCCCAACATACTTTTATTACTACCTACTAGTACATAGCCAACTATTTTCTTAATATCTCTTTTACCCCTTTGTACTTAGCCAAGTGTCAGAGAAGCAAATAGAGCATGTGACCTCAGTTGCGAATCACCTGACTCAGTTGTTAATGGTGTCGTTCCTTGATGAGGTAAGTTGATCATTTTCGATCGCTCGTCGCTGACACCATTTCTTATTTCCCAGCCCTTGGCTGGCACAGAAGCATTCTGGATGTTGTCCCGTCGCTCGAATGTCTTTGCCCGTTCATTCTCACTTCTTGGGGACCCTTTCGGATCATCCCGAGTGCCTGGTAAGTCGCTCTCTTTATTCTTTCGCCATTCGCACTGATCTCGATCTTTTACTTCAGATCGGTCATTTCTTTCGTTTCGGTGAGTCGACCATGGACACAACGCTTCATTAGCGTCGCCGTCTCGAGTATTAGGTGAGTCGTTAATTACCACCTCGTTTCGGCGCTGATTCCCTCCCACTTTCTTGGAAGGTACATATATTCCGTCCATTAGTTCCTTTCGGGCGGTTTTGGCTTCGCGCTGCGATCTCACAATGCCGTAACTCTGCAGGACTTCGTCGATATCGTCCTTGTCGTCCTCGTCCATCAATAAGTAAGGTACGAATAATTTATCTTCGTCCTCATCTTCTTCGTCACTGATTGGTATTTCAGGTGCGGTGTAATTTGACGATCCGCGCTTCAGAAACCCAGACCCACAACATGTTACTGAATCCCCAATCACCCTCAACCTCGTTGACGATTGACGAACAAACCACGTGCCTGATAGTCAACCCCTTTCTACGAGATTGATACTTGTTTCTAGTACCAACTCGACCAGGGAAGAGTTTCCTCTTCACCTTGCTAAAGGTTTACTATCCGTGGAGATAAGATTGGTTGTCTGGTAAGCATTTCTCAGCGTTTCTACTGATCTTATCTAGAAAGTAGACAACGTGGTTCGTTTGTCAATCGTCAATGAGGTTGAGGGTGATTGGGGTTCAGTAACACGTTGAGGGTCTGGGTTTCTGTTGGGGTGGTGTATGAAATGTACTAAAGTTAGTTGGGGAATGATCTAGACAACTCTCAAGTTGCTAGGAAAGTACTCTGTAGTGACTAGGGTTATTTCCCTAAGATATGCTCTCAATGGGCTTCCAATTAGCTCCTGTCGATTAGGAATGCTCAATTGGGTAGTAGTGTAAATATGCTTCACTCTCGCTACTGATTTACACATGTCTCTTAGTCACACAGAACAGTCTTTCCTAAACTGATTCTATTATGCACTAAGGAGTTGGCAATCAGCTTCAAATGCTCTGCTCAACCCTTTCCCAAGGTACTAATGAACTATTAGGTCTTCCTACTTAACTGGGGATTTATTTCCTATAGTTGCTCACTCTGGGGTTTTCTTCCTAAAGGCGTCCTAACTGTCCCTATGCTAAGGGATACAGTATACTTCTCACTATGGGTCTAAGTAGTTCTATTTATAGCGTGGGAAGCTTCTCTACACAGCCTCACTATTTGTTTGTAAAGGGGTGCACTTACAAATACTTATTGGTTGAGTTTAATCAAATAGGAACCTTTTTCCTAAAAGAGGCAACTGTCCAAATGGGGCTGAATTGTGCTCCTTATATAGTAATTTACATGTGGCTGTGCTACCTTCGGTTCTGAGGTGGCTGTGTCAAAATATGACTCATACTGACTCATACTGACTTACTTTGACTCAACCTGTCAGAAAATGACTTTCAGTGAGCTAAAAATAGCCTTTGGCTTGGCAATGACTCATGCTGACTCACTATGACTTATTCTGTGCAGGTCACATGATCACTTTGCCAGTCTAGGGGCAGTGCTTTGCTTAGTTCTCATTTGACTCACTTTGACTCAATATGACTCATTATGACTCATCCTGTGCACAGTCACATGATCTGAGTGAGGTGATTCACAACTGAGGTCACATGCTCCATTTGCTTCTCTGACACTTGGCTAAGTACTAAAGGGTAAAAGAGATATTAAGAAAATAAGTAGTTATGTAGTTGTAGATAGTAATAAAAGTATGTTGGGAGAAATCATTTTGTTTCTCCACAGCCTGTGAACGAACAAATAAGGAAAAATAGGGGTGCATACTAGACACTATGGTCCATATGTCCCTTAATTATCTAAGCATTCGGACCGTGGGAATATAGTGAAAACTGAAATCTCAGGTCAAATATCTAGCATCAGATATACAATAACTATATGTCTGCATCCAAACACTTTGGTGCAGGTCAGCGCATAGGACCAGGTATGCCCCATCCCCTCATCAACCCAGTAACTTACTAGAGACCCATCCCTCCCTAGACTTGTACTCAGAGTCGACTAGAACTTATGCCACCAGCTCCCTGAAAGGAATAGTTGAAGATATACGAGGTATGTCCCTTGTAGGCTTGGCTGATATCATTAACCCATTGAATTGTTCAGTGTGAGAGTGCCTGATCCAATGGTGTACATAGAGTCCATCACCGCCTACTATAGCTATGAGGGACACCCCTACTGTATCGTTACCATATTCCTACATACCCCCTCTTGTATTCCCTTTATGATAACATGGAAAGTGTGAGCAAAATCCTGTTCTGAATAAGTAGAGAAGTCAACCAGTTGACTGGCCAACAAGTATAACCCAACTATAAAGTATTTCCGTTCCCTGTGGAAACCAGTTCCACACACAGAGAAAGATATACGAGGACATAAACCAAGTCTTTAGGTAGACTATGGTACACAAATACATGACAACCTTGCCATCTAGTTATACAAGACAACAAGAGCAACCTCACTAAACTATGGAAGAGTAATACATAGTTGTTGCTACGCTGGCAATAGCACAAAGCTAACACCATGAGTACGGTGAATATAACTGTGAAAGAAGGATTTCCTACTATGGTAAAACAGGAGTACTAGAAGCGCAGAGTAAGCTATTTGGCCTAGGCAGATCCCATGTGATCCTAAGACCATATATAGGTATAGCTATGGACTACCATAGGAACTAGACTCTTATATGTGACATTTAAGGAACAGATCTCACACCATACTAGGACGACACACCTAAGAAAGGCGTACTAGCTATTAGTAACTGCCTGCCTAATGAAGCAGCGGTATTACTGATAGCATCTGCTTGCCTAACGAAGCAGTAGA
Source organism: Hortiboletus rubellus (assembly GCA_038092815.1). NCBI lineage: Eukaryota > Fungi > Basidiomycota > Agaricomycetes > Boletales > Boletaceae > Hortiboletus > Hortiboletus rubellus. The sequence goes on from JBBPRB010000163.1 coordinate 3,425, forward strand.
ACCATTAGAAGACATACAAATCAAAACAATAACTACAATAACTACCAAGGCAATATACAAAAAACATAGTAAGGATCAGGACTTGCCCAAGAATGTAGATGCAGAGTCTATAGGATTGCTTACCCGATCAACATCACACTTGTGTGTATGGACCTATGGAGCATATAAGCAGGTTGATTAACGTATCAAGCCAATCTACCCCAATTCCCCAGGAGTTTAAGGTCACCGGAACAATACCATATGATCCAATGATAACATTGGAACCCCTGAATGTATACTTTGGCCTACAGAGGCCCACTCAGAAGTTTACCCAGGAGCGAATAGACAAGATATTGGAGGATATGGAATCCTACCAATTCTTGTGGCCTGAAGAACAAGATTTGTTTATCTATATGCTGATCAAGAATGAAGCAGCTATAGCCTTTGAAGACGAGGATAGGGGAACTCTTAAGGAAGAGTACTTTAGCCCCTACAAGATACTTTACATACCACATAAGCCATGGCAAGAGAAAGGCATATGACTTGCCCCTGCATTGCGACAATAAATCATAGATCTTGTCGTATACCATGCCAATCCCTAGCACAACTCTGGCCTCCAGGCACAACTCCACTTCTTCAGGAGCAATCTCCGGTCCATTCTCTATTAATATATACCTCCATTCCTCCAGATCTTTTATGCCTTTGACTAAATCCTTCTGACATTCCACTTATGATACTCCTTGTTCCGTATGTAGTTTAGTTCCGACCCTTAGATACCTCCGACCTGTGCTTACACAGCTCTGGCATCTGTCTCGCCAGGGTGCAGCACTGGCTTTCTTATCTCCCATTCTCTGTCTCAGTCATCCGTTACTAATACTGTACTTTCCCTCCGTATATAAACTCCTAGATACTCTGTGTACAGTAGCTAGATTATCAACTTGGACAGACTCCTGTTCCTTCTATCATCTCTATTCCTCTCCACTTTGAAATACAGGACACAAATGATAGCAAGGGCACAGCACATAAGCTGAAGCCGAAGTCCTAACCCATCCGCACAACTCCAGAGTTCCGGAGTTCCACCAGGAGTTGATCGGTCTCTAACAGATCTGCTGCAACTTAAGATAAAAGCAGGAGTCTATGAATACTGCCAATCCCCCTATAGATTATGATGGTTCTGTACATGGAATGAAGAGAAGCAGAAACTAAGAATAGTACATGATCTGCAGCCACTAAATGCAGTCAGCATCAAGGAATCATCAATTCCCCCTCATCTGGATTAATTTGTAGACCAGTTTTTGGAAGGTAAATGCTTTACAGTCCTAGACCTATATTGGAGCTTTGATACAAGAAAGATGGATGAAGCTAGTCGAGACATGACAGCCTTCCAAACCCCACTAGGACTACTTCAGATAACCTCATTGCCTACTGAACACACCAATTCACCCTCTGAATTTCAAAAATGCATGGTGTTTATATTTCAAGATGAAATTGTCAAGCAAGTAATGAATGTATTTATCAACGATGCACCAATACAAGGACCACTTACTACCTATCCTGATAAGAATGGGAACCCTGCAGTTCTACCAGAAAGACCAGGCATACAACAATATACCTGGGAACATGCAGAAGATTTGAATTGAATTTTACATCATTTAGCAGAAGCTGGAGGAACCTTCAATGGAAAGAAGCTTCAAATCTGCCAACCCCAAGTAGTAATACTTGGCCAGAATGTAGGAATCAATGGAAGAGAACTCAATGTACAATGAGTAAAAACCATAAAGGAATGGCCTACTCCTCAAAGTGCTACAGAAGCTAGACAATTTATGGGCTTATGTGGAATAGTCTGCATATGGATTTCTAATTACTCACAGATAGTCAGAAGCATAACAGCTACCTGGAAGAAGGATGTACCCTTTGTCTGGATAGAAGAATGTCAAGAAGCCTTTGAGATTTTAAAGGAATTGATGATGACAGCACTTGCACTCTTGCCTATAGATTACACATATGGACAACCAATAGTGTTGTTAGTAGACTCTAACTACATGGAGGTAGGAATGATTCTGTCACAAATAGATGAGCATGATAAACCCCACCCCTCTAGATATGGATCACTTCCCTTTTCCTTAGTGGAAGCTACCTACTCCCAACCTAAGCTAGAACTATTTGGCTTATTCCAAGCCTTACGACACTTTTGCCTATATATAATTGGAGCCAAGAACTTTATAGTAGAGGTGGATGCCAAGTATATCAAGGGAATGCTGAATAAACCTGAACTGTCACCCAATGCAGTAATCAACAGGTGGATTCAAGGAATCCTCATGTTTGATTTTATCCTTGTTCATGTACCTGCAACACAGTTCAAAGCACCAGATGCATTATTCTGAAGACCATTAAAAGACCAAGCCATGGTAGAATCATATGATAATAGTTGGCTTGATGAAATTGCCTTGTTCTACGCACATTATGGACCCAAGTTGTGTAAGAACAATGATATAGAAGAAGGTATTTCTAGGAGCATGACAGCATATGTGATGTCTACCCAAGAGAACCGAGATACTACTCTTAGGCAGATATACGAGTATCTGACCAATCCCGAACCTATATCTGTTACTAATAAATTTCTACAAAAGGTTACCAAGTACTTCGTAAAAGCAAGATGCCTATTTAAGCGAACTAAATCTGGACATCTCCTTTTAGTAATATTTGACCATAGTAAGCGGAAACAGATCTTGAGCCAAGCCCATGAGTCACTAGGTCACCATGGTGAGAAAGCCACCTGGGAAAACCTCAGACGCCGCTTCTATTGGCTTCAAATGTAACAAGATGTATGACATCATGTCAAGTCTTGTCATGAGTATCAGATTAGAAATACTGCTAAAGTCCATATTCCTATTATTACTCCACCACCAGCTATTGTATTTACAAAGGTTCATATAGATATTATGCACATGCCTGTGGCAAAAGGGTATTGCTATATAGTGCTAGTCAGAGATGACCTATCCAAGTATGTTGAAGGCAAAGCCCTACGACAAGCATCTGCCCGAGCTGTGGCTCAATTTGTGCTAGACAATCTTATATACAGATATGGAGATGTGGGAAGGATAGTCACAGATAATGGACCTGAGTTCAAAGGAGCCCTATCAGACATACTTGCACAGCATGGAATATCTCAAGTGTTTATTAGCCCTTATAATTCTCAAGCCAATGGAGTGGTAGAGCAAGGCCACTTTGCAATCAGAGAAGCTTTAGTAAAGGCTTGTGAAGGGAAGATACACTTGTGGCCAGACAAGCTGCAAGTAGCCTTATTTGCAGACAATATTACTGTATGACGATCAACAGGATATTCTGCATATTATCTTTTACACGGAGTAGATCCAGTATTGCCTTTTGATTTATGGGAGTCAACCTTCTTGGTTGAGGGATTTGACTAAGAACTTTCCCATGAAGAATTATTAGCACTATGAATAAGGCAAATAGAACAATGGGAAGAAGATTTGGAAAGAGCCATAGTAACCTTACAAGATTCTAGATTGAATTCTAAGCGCCAATTTGAAAGGTGATTTGAAACCAGATTGGTGCAAGGAAGCTATGTCCCTGAAGACTTAGTCCTAATCAGGAATACAGCTGTTGAGAAAGAACTGAATAGGAAAACTAAGCCCAGATATCTAGGCCCATATATATAAAGTAATCAGATGAACCCAAGGAGGAAGTTACAAACTAGCAGAAATTGACGGAGCTCAACTAGCTAGGCCAATTGCTGCATTCAGAGTAATACCTTACATACAGAGGCACTCCCTAACAAAGTTAGACAAAAAGGGAGAAGACTCTGAGGTAACCACAGACAAAGAAGAAGCATCATCAGAAGATAGAGAGCCACATGAGCACAAACTCAATAAACTACCTGCAAAGTCTAATACCGCTGATGGTGACAGATCTGACACAAAGTCAGACATCGACTGAAATTACACATACCACTAGTACCCTAGTAGAGTGGCAAGTTCATTTCTGCCGACAGAACTTGCATATTCAGAATCAATTACAGCAAGTTACCTATCATTGGGTAGCTCACCTGCTTACTGAGCACCCCACCTGAATTTACCACTCCACATTTGGTCTCACACCCTTAGCTGAGCCAACTACCCATATGAATCATATAACCATTCCTAGGACTAGCCTAGAGGAGACTATAGTAATACCCTCAGCTACAGAGTATACTAAGTGTAAATCTGCTTGTAAGAAGCTACAACAGATAGAACCTGATAGAGAAGAACTACGGGCATTAGAGAAGTATATTTTAAGAGCCCTAGACTCTAGTCAGGGAAGCACAATATTAGACTACCTAACAAGTCCAGCTATATTGCAAGACTCATCTGAAATTGGCCGAAACAATGTCAAACAGCAACAACTCATTCAGGAATCATTCCCACAATATATTAAGGGACCCAGACATGCCGAATATGCCTGGGCAGGCCCATCAAGGGCTGCCAGAGCAAGATCTGCCCCCATATCCCCATGCTCCACCTCGAATGAGAAACAACCAATTCGAGCAGCAGAGGATATTGAGTGATCTAGTTCTACTGAATGGAGTTTTGAAAACTCATTCCCAACAAGTACACCGGGAAGGACACTGGACAATGGTATAATTATTGAGTCTGGCTGGAACTTACAAGGCTGAATGATATATTCACAAAATATGTCGTATGTGTTACCTAATTCATCAGATCAAGAGCAGGATTCACAGACAATTGACCCAGCATTACTATGGATATTGCCGATAGAATCTATCTAACCACATATATTACTTAGGCGACCATTGAAGTCATAGAAGTTACCACATTCCACCATTACCTACCACATTCCATCAATCCTGCCACTGGTAAGCACAACTTGCCATCTAGCAACACAACTTATCCCTTTCAAGAATACAATCATGGCTGTAAATCTGTACTTCCATCACAACCGAGCCATTGGCACATTCGTTTATGTGCACAAACTCAGTGCTCACACTGGCTATGCTATGGGACACAAGTTTATTTGTCCTCGCAGTAGTGATGATCAGATTGCATTTTACACATGGATGGAAGAAGAGCCAATATTTGTAGGCCACCTATCACGCGTCACCGGACATTGGCAAGATTGCATCGATGTCCAACTTACCCCCTCACCCCACTATTACCACTTAGCCAATAAGATCCTGGACAAATTCCTACTTCGTATTCCCCTTGATCTAATCTGTCTAACTGCTGTACAGTCATTGATACACCAGTTCCAGTTATGGATAGATTGACGGCTTCGAGTAAATCAGTGTCCTGATCACCTCATCCCCGTGTACTACTTTCCTACCCTTACACCAACATTAAACGAGGTGTACCTCAGACCCCTTACTTCCTATGACATTCCTAGCACATCCGTAGTGATTAAAGTTCTGTTCTTGCTGTAAGAAACTATTGCCCTTAAATACTATTATCAATAATAAGGAGCACTAGCAATATGGCAGAACCGATTGATCTTGATGTTACTATTTGGAACCTGAGTTTGCATTGTAATTTATGCGATCAAGTTATCGACACACTATAAGATTGGTTGTATGGTTACACCTTCTGAGATGATGATTATACTGCCTCCTATTATCATGCTACTATACAACTGAAGGGAGAGAAAGAGGAACCCTTTGGGCTGATTTGTATTGTCAGTATTGCCTAATCATCTACCGATATGCTACAGTATTTGTTGAAACCTACAACAATTTATATGACCAAATGAGAAATTTGAATTCTGAAGGAAATCTATCAGAAGAAGAAAGGCGAATAGATCTTATAGATTTGTTAGCATCACCGTTCCACCCAATTGCAGGAAGGACCATAGCTGAAATCCTTTGTCAACTCACTGAACGAGAGCAATCCCCACAGCCAGATCCCAACCCTCCAGAGCACCAAGCTCAAGTTAATGGAGGTACTCTAGCCAATATTGCCAACATTATTCCTTGATCTTGAATTAGCTACTAGTCAAGAAAATTTCCCTAGCTCTGTAAAGGCACAGCCATTACCCATATTCCTATTTTCAGTACCTACATATTATTGGAGATCAGTGCCCCTAAATACTGTCATACATAATAGAAAGCTCTGGCCCAAATACATTACCTTATTTAAGCAGCAGCCATAATACCATTGGACACAAATGGCTGAAGCTAATGGAGTAGTACAGGAAGTACTAGATCTTCGCAAACAGCAACAACTACTCAAATATATCTTACAATTCCTACATACCAAGCTCATGCATCACATTCATGAGGAAGGAGACAATAATCAAATTCAATACCATGCAACTGTATGAGTGATTACCCGTGGTAGAAACTGAGGAACACCTACAGTGCAATGGCATTGTATTTACTGCCATGCAATCCACAGGCATGCCCATGTTTGTAATTGGTAGTACAATGACCTATATTCCCAAATTAGGCAGATTGACCCGATTAGGCATGGACTGTTAGAAGATAAAATGGAGTTAATTCATTTCTTAGAACCCCCATTTCGTCCTATAGCAGATATGGAGAGAGTTCTTCATGAATTGACTCAGAATGAACCATTCCCTGAACTAGAGGAGGAAGAAGCTCCCCCTCCTAATCAGGGACAGCAAAGGGCTAATGGAAGACCCTAACTTAATTATCCTTGATTGAATGAACAATCGGGAATGATTGTTTTCCATTCCCCGTGGATGACCTGCACCAAAGTGTTTGAATGCAGATACTTATGTAGTTATTGTATATGTAATGCTAAATATTTGACCCGAGATTTGAGTTTTCACCTTATTCCCACGGTCCAAATGCTTAGCTAATTGAGGGACATATAGACCATAGTGTCTAGTATATACCTCCATTTTTCCTTATTTATTCATTCACAGGTTGTGGAGAAATAAAATGATTTCTCCCAACATACTATTATTACTACCTACAACTACATAACTACTTATTTTCTTAATATCTCTTTTACCCTTTTGTACTTAGCCAAGTGTCAGAGAAGCAAATGGAGTATGTGACCTCAGTTGCAAATCACCTGACTCAGATTGTGTGACTGTGCACAGCATGAGTTATAATAAATCATATTGAGTCAAAGTGAGTCAAATGAGGATCAAGCAAAGCACTGCCACTAGACTGGCAAAGCGATCATGTGACCTGCACAGCATGAGTCATTGCCAAGCCAAAGGCTATTTTTAGTGATTGCTAGTCATTTTCTGACAGGTTGAGTCAAAGTGAGTCAGTATGAGTTAGTATGAGTCATATCTTGGCACTGCCACCTCAGAACTGAAGGTAGCACAGCCACATGTAAATTACTATATAAGGAGCGTGATTCAGCCCCATTTGACAAGTTCCCTCTTTAGGAAAAAGGTTTCCACTTGAGTAAATCTCAACCAACAAGTACTCACAAGTGCACCCCTAAACAGAGAGGCTGTGTAGAGTAATTCCCACGCTATAAATAGAACCACTTAGACCCAAGTTAGGCGTATACTACATCCCTTAGGATAGGAACAGTTAGGACACCTTTAGGGAGAAAACTCCAGAGTGGACAACTAAAGTGAATAGATTCCCAGCTAGTAGGGAGACCTAATAGTTCATTAGTACCCTGGGAAAGGGTCGAGCAGAGCATTTGAAGTTGATTGCCAACTTCTTAGTACATAATAAAATTAGTTTAGGAAAGACTATTCTGTGTGACTAAGAGACATGTGTAAATTAGTAGTGAGAGTGAAGCATATTTATGCTATCTACCCAATTGAGCATTCCTAATCAACAGGAGCTAATTGGAAGCCCATTGAGAGCGCATCTTAGGGAAGTAACCCTAGTTGCTACAGAGTACCCTCCTAGCAACTCGAGAGTTGTCTAGATCATTCCCCAACTAACTTTAGTACATTTCATACACCACCCCAACAGAAACCCAGACCCTCAATGTGTTACTGAACCCCAATCACCCTCAACCTCATTGACAATTGATGAACAAACCACATGCCTGATAGTCAACCCCTTTCTATGAGATTAATACTTGTTTCTAGTACCAACTCGACCAGGAAAGAGTACTCTCTTCACCTCGCTTTAGGTTTACTATCTGTGGAGATAAGATTGGTTGTCTGGTAAGCGTTTCTTAGCGTTTTTACTGATGTTATCTAAAAAGAAGACACCAGGTAGCTAGGATGTCCAAGGCTTGAATAAAAGTGGGATTATTGTCAGTGATGATTTTGGCCAAAGGGCCCCAATGACAGAGAATATCCTCAAAAATAAAAGAGGTGAGGGCAGTGCTGTTCTTCAAATGCAGCAGCTGCCACTTGGAGTAGGTGGTCAAGGCACAGCAGGCCTGGACAATGTATTGGTAACTGGCAGATCAGGATATTACCATTGTATCAAGGTGGGCCTTCCAAAACAGGCCACCAGCTACTGGAACGGTTGGGGGGATGTGAAAGTGCCTTAATAAGTCTGTACTGCCGGGGCTCTGGTACTACTAACTGATGATGGCTGTGGGGTTCCTGTCGCAATAGGGAGTCATGGAGAAGGAAGAACTTAGTCACTAAGTTAATGAATGACTGGAATTCTGTGTCAGAAAGGTCAGCAGGGCGCTCTCATGTTTGAAAAAAGTTACAGATCAAACAAATCTGGACTTCCTTGGTGATGGCCTTAGCAGACCAGGGGATAGTAGGAGTGACTAGCAGAATGCCCAGATCAACAGAAGAAGAGAGAACAGGAGTATAAGTAAGAAGAAAGCTGTAATTACTGTCCAATGGGGAAAAAATGTAGTCCGATAAAGGTAAGAGGGGAGGGAAGCGAGAAGGAAACCGTGAGAAGGTATGCATAAATGCAGGAGTATTAAAGTATGATAAGGTCTGATCATTGAGTAATGTGATGGAAAAGGAATAGGAATTGTCTAATCAATCCTCAAAATCATCCTCCTCTAGTAGATCATTAGAAAAAGAGGGGTGGCAAGATAGTCCATCAGAACCAGCATGCCTAGCGGCAGGAATGTAATGAAGCTCAATGAAACAAAAGAATACCACCAATCCACCAATTAATATACATGTTCAGCTGTAAGTCCAGGTTATTGATCATACCTTTCATGTACTTCACATCCATTTTGATGACAAAGTTAGTCACTCCAAAAATGAAAACGTGGACTGCCTGGAGTACCTGGAACAGATCATACAGCCCAAGCTTAGCCTGGGAGTACCAGCTCTCGATGCTCATGAGGCTGATAGACCCAAAGTGGTTTGAATAGTGCTTGCCATTCTTACCCTCCTGGGACAGAATAAAACCAATAGCAATGACCAAGGTGTCCACAGCAAGGACCACCTCTTGGCTGGACTTGTAGTCCAAGTGGTGGAGCATGGGAAACTTAATGATCTCATCCTTCAAATGAGTCATTGTGTCACACTAGGTGTCTCCCCATTCAAATGGGACATCCTTCCTTGTAAGGCCGACAAGCAGTCTAGCGATAGCGGCGAAGTCCTGGATGAATATATATACCACTTCACAAGTTCTGAGGAACCCACAGACTTACGTCAGGTTCTCACACTCCAGCCAATCCCTTAGCTTCTGGATCTTAGCCTTGTGTGGAACATGCCCTTCAGAGGTGCACTTGTGTCCAACTATGGTTGCTGATGGTCCCACTAGAACAAACCTCTTTCCAAAGACCATGATGTTGATATTTTCAAAGTGTTAAAGAATTCTGTTAACAACGATTAGGTATTTTTAAATGAATAAGCTGATGCCAGGGTTCTTAGAGATGGTCTCATAAGATCTGTCCGGTCTTTAGTACCAGATGATCTCAGTCTTAACTGGCACATCATCAATAAACAGCTGAATATGGTCAAGGATTTCATCCTGCAGGATAAAGGACAAATCTACTTGGTAAACCTGGACAACATTAGTGTGACCCATCAGAAGAGTAGTAAGATGGTGGGGCCTGAGCGGACTATTGAATGTAGTCATGTTGTGGGATTCAATATGAAGCAGGCACTGGTTATATCTGGAGAACAAGTCCATCATACTATGGACCACATATCTGCCAAACAACTTGGCAAAATGTTCCACAAATGGAGGGGCAGATGAGTCACAGATGGTGATGGCATTGAGCAGCTGGAGGTCGTGAATAAGCTGGAGTGTCTTACCGTTCTGCTTGAGCACGCAGAACCAGTGGGATCGGTAGGCTGCAGTGGACAGTTCATACACACACAAGACAATGTGGTCTTTAATGATTTGAATGGCTTGATCCCATGAGAACAGGAAACTGGGATGTTGCAGAGTACCCAGGGTGTTGTCTTCTTTCTAGATAAGATCAGTAGAAATGCTCAGAAAACACTTACCAGACAACCAATCTTATCTCCACAGATAGTAAACCTGAAGCAAGGTAAAGAGAGTACTCTTCCTTGGTTGAGTTGTGACTAGAAACAAGTATCAATCTTATAGAAAAGGGTTGATTATCAGGTACGTGATTTATTCATCAATCATTAATGAAGGGTGATTGGGGTTCAGTAACATATTGAGGGTCTGGTTTTCTATTGGGGTGGTGTACAAAATGTATTATAGTTAGTTGGGGAATGATTTAGACAACTCTTAGGTTGCTAGAAGGGTACTTTGTAGCAACTAGGGTTACTTCCCTAAGATACGCTCTCAATGGACTTCCAATTAGCTCCAATCGATTAGAAATGCTCAATTGCATAGGTAGTGTAAATATGCTTTACTTGCTACTGATTCACACACGTCTCTTAATTACACAGAACAGTCTTTCCTAAACTGATTCTATTATGCACTAAGGAGTTGGCAATCAGCTTCAAATGCTCTGCTTAACCCTTTCCCAAGGTACTAATGAACTATTAGGTCTTTCTACTAGCTGGAGATCTATTCCCGTTAGTTGTCCACTCTAGAATTTTCTCCCTAAAAGTGTCCTAACTGTCCCTATCCCAAGGGATGCAGTATACTCCTAACTTGGATCTAAGTAGTTGGATTTATAGCGTGGGAATTACTCTACACAGCCTCTCTGTTTGTTTGTAAAGGGGTGCACTTGAGCACCCATTGGTTGAGATTTACTCAAGTAGAAACCTTTTTCCTAAAAGAGGGAACCTGCCAAATGGGGCTGAATCGTGCTTCATATATAGTAATTTACATGTGGCTGTGCTACCTTCAGTTCTGAGGTGGCTGTGCCAAAATATGACTCATACTGACTCACTTTGACGTACCTTATCAGAAAATGACTTGCAATGAACTAAAAATAGCCTTTGGCTTGGCAATGACTCATGCTGTGCAGGTCACATGATCACTTTGCTAGTTTAGGGGCAGTGCTTTGGTTAGTCCTCATTTGACACACTTTGACTCCATATGACTCATTATGACTCATGCTATGCACAATCACATGATTTGAGTCAGGTGATTTGCAACTGAGGTCACATGCTCTATTTGCTTCTCTGACACTTGGCTAAGTACAAAAGGGTAAAAGAGAACCTTAAGAATATGAGTAGCTATGTAGTTGTAGGTAGTAATAAAAATATATTAGGAGAAATTATTTTATTTCTCCACAACCTGTGAATGAACAAATGAGGAAAAATAGACGTATATACTAGACACTATGGTCTATATGTCCCTCAATTAGCTAAGTATTTGAACTGTGGAAATAAGGTGAAAACTCAAATCTCGGGTCAAATGTTTAACATCACATATACAATAATTAAGTATTCTCATCCAAACACTTTGGTGCAGGTTAGCATATGAGGCATGGTCAGTATCTTCACTGGTGGGAAGTACCACTGATCCAGATGACCCCGCTTGATTGGAATCCAAGTGAAGGCCTTCTTGTGCATGCAGATCATCCATTGGATTAGCTTGAGTTCCTCCAGCCACAACCAATTGGTGGGGTCAAGGTTGAGGATGTCAGTTTGTTCCTATATGAAACACAAGCCAGGGGTGAAGTCAGGGGGGTGCATAGGTAATGGGCTAATGGATTGTTAGGTAATTGGTGAAGTATCCGGTACTCCTCCTCAAGAGGAGCCAGAACTGACTGAATCTTTTTGGCCACCAGCTTGCAAGCCAAGAAATGAGACACAGTATGGAATGAGTAAATCACTCTGAACACTGCCAGGTGGGCAGGCATCAAAACGGACTGGGTAAAAGAAAAGAAATCATAAGAGGGGGATAGAATACGATGAAATAAGTTTGGCTGTAGTAATGTAGTTTGGAAGGGAGAAAATGGAGTGTGATAGATAAATTGCAAAGTGGAAACAGTACTTGGCAACTCTCCCCAACCTTTCAGCAGATCATCATAGTTTAAAAACCCACTGTCACAATAGACTGGTTACTCAAACAAAATAATTCATGCTGGCAACGTGGACATCCTTCTGTCCAAGTGCAGGTTGGTAGCTTGTATACCTTCCCTAAATTGGGGTCTCGGAGGGTGATTGCCTGGGAGCCGTCAGGGGAGTCTTTGATAGCAGCACTCATGAGGCAGTGGAAGGGATGAGTGAGGAGCAGATCAAAGTTTGCACACAGTATTACTTGTACCTGTAGGAAGATTTCACCAGCACCAAAGTCAAGCTGGAGATTCTCAATGACTCCGAGGGTGGACTCAGTACTGGTGTTAGTGTTGAACATGGTCATTATATGGTTCCACCTGACCGGTAGTCCGAGGTCTTTCCATACCGATCTGGGCATGGCAACTATCTCAGAACCTAAGTCAAGGACTCCGAGGATAGACCAGCCGGTACTGACAACCTTAGCTTCAAGTGTCCGAAGTGGTACCAAATGGTAGGCAACAATCTGTCCATCATCACTATGAAGGACACTCTCACCGAATGTACATTCTACTGCACCAGGGTCACATCCAGTGAGCTCATTAATTTGAATAGAGTTAGTAGAAACTAGTATACACTTTGCCATTGACAGGTCCTTAAGCTATTGATGGATATCTGGTGCGACTGCAATGAGTTCCTGGACCAGTACTGGTACTGTGGTCACAAGGACCTAGTCTAGGAGACACTTCAGGGCAGTCTCATCTTCAAGGGGGAATGAGTACCTAAATTGGCCCATTGAGGCAAGGGAGGATGATGGGTTAGTAACGTCGACTGTTACGCAAAGCGTACACGAAGGAAGGCTCGAAGGATTCGTACTCCTCAGGAGGTACTCACGAAGAGACTCTACGTCTGAGCGAATTACGAAGAACAAGGGTTTGAGGGTTACGAGAGACGATGGTCGAGGACAAAGGTTACAGAGGACGAGGGTCTCTTGTCAATCGGACAAGAGGACACAAGAGCACGCTAGATTGCATAGAACGAGTGTAAAGAAATACAAGTACAGATGGTCAAGTATATATATGAGGGGATGCCTCATCAGAGAACTTTGTAGAATGTAGAAGAATGTTTAGGTAAAGGAGACACGTCACCAAGTACGTGGGAAAATAAGGAATTATGAGGTCGATGTAAAAGAATCGACCGAGGAGAGGTTTGTCCATGATACCAGAAAAGCGGTAAAGAAACAAGTTAAAGACAAATGAACATGGGGCGAATAGGACTAGCAAGAAAAAGGCAGTGTTCCCAGTAAACTCGATACATACCAAGTACAAAGGGAGCGATACGACGAAAGGAGAAAAAGTATAGACCATGAGATAAGAGAAAAACCGTAACATTACCCCCGTCGTACAATCGAACTCCTGGTTCGATTAAGATTCCCCTAGAAAGAGTTGGGAGGAGGTTGAAGAGAGGAGTCAAAGATGACAGAAGCCTGTCCCGGAGATAACGTTGTGATCGGACAATCATCCGCCACGTGTCCATGGGTATTACAAACTCCACAAAGTCGTTCTGGGCAGAAGCGTTGTCCATGTCCCCAGCGATGACAAAAGTCGCATTGGGTTCTACGGCAAGTCGACTGAGGGTGTCCCGGTGCAGAGATGTGACAGCTGGGGCAGATATAGTCGGGACAGTCCTCTTGATAATGACCCAAACGATGACACCGAAAACACTCGGTGAGGGCGGTGGCAGGGCGTCGGTAATAATGAAAAGGGGAGCTGCGAGTAGGGGCAGAAAGGACGCGAGAGCCATCAGGTAGGTAGCAGTATAACGCTTCAGTCTCAATGCGACGACGATCTTCCTCATCCGAAATGATGTCTTCAACTCCGATGACAGTGGTAGAGGTAGAGGTAGGCGAAGGAGGTGGAGGAGAGGATAGTCGTTCAGATAACGACGAAGAGGGTGGAGGGACGGGGATGGGAGGAGGCGAGGCAACGGGAGGGAGTTGGGAACGTTCAAGGTAAGAGTCACAGTCTTGCATATTCATGGAAAGATAGACGCGTCGAAAGGTAGGGTAAATGATGGTGGGGTCCAGTCGCTCAACGTACTGGTGAAATCCATAGAGATGGAGGATAGAAAGTACTCGCCGGGGAAGAGCATCCAAATGAAGTCAGAGGGGGACACCAAATTCAGCGGGGAGGTCACTGGGAGCGGACTGAAAGTGATACCGTTGGGTGGTAGAGACTTCATGGAAAAGGCGGACGAGTTCTTGAGTCACAGTGTCTTCCTCATAAAGGGGGAGGATTTCTACGGCGCGGAGGAGGACGGGGTTCGTGAGAATGGCGGCGTAGAGCGAATGGGCGGCGGAGATGGGTAAAAAGGTAGGCAAGACTTGCCTGGAACGAAGAGGGGAGGTAGATACCAAAGAAGATGATAATGAAGAAGAAGCAACAGAGGAGGAGAGAAAAGACATATTAATCGTCGAAAAAGACAAAGTCAAAATGAAACATATATTGGGGGGGTACTTCACGAAGAGATGCCACTTCCCAGAGGAAAGAGAGAGAAAGGATAAAGACCTATGAAAGATTATGAGTCTGTTTATAAGAAGAAAGAATGTCAGGGGCATGACGGAGATTAGTTTCGGATTCCCAGGTATTTTCGGCCGACGAATAGCCTTTTCATGCGGTCAGGTACAAGCGGCGACCTTGTGTTCCTTTGTGAGAAATAATATGATCCACTTCGTATTCTTCTTCGGAGTCAATTAGATCCGGCGGAGGTCGGGGAAAGGAAGGACCATGTGCTTCGGTTTGTTTAAAGGGAGATAAGAGGGATGCGTGAAAGACGTCATGGATTTTCCATGTGGGCGGGAGACGGAGTCGGTAGGTGAGTGGAGATAGGACTTGAGAGATCTCGAAAGGTCCATGGCGTTTGGGGGAAAGTTTTCGGGAAGGATAACCAAGTCGGAGATTAGTGGCTTCAAGCCAAACCTTGTCACCAACCTTCCAAGGGGAGAACTTTCGTGTGGAGCGAAGAGTCATGATCCGGCGAGCGGACTCATGTGCGGCAAGGGCTTCCTTTCGTGCATGTTCTAAGGAGGACAAACGATTTTCCAAAGCAGGAATAAACGTCTTTCCGAGAAGGGGATAAGTACGAGGTTCGTAGCCGTAAAGGAGAGAGAAAGGGGAAACTTTGGTGGAGCTGTGTGGGACGGAGTTGTGAATAAATTCGGCGGAAGTGAGAAAGCGAGACCAGTCATGTGGGTTGTTGGCACAAAAGATGCGAAGATAAGTTTCGATCTCTTGATTGGCTCGTTCGGTTTGTCCATCAGTTTGTGGGTGGTATGCGGTGGAGAGACGAACATCATACTTGAGCAGGCGAGCGAGCTCTCTGGCAGAGGCAGAGGCGAACTGAGGACCTCTATTAGAGATAATAGAGTCATGAAGGCCGAATCGTTTGAACACGAAATCGAAAAAGAGTTGAGCAATACCCTTGGCATCGACTGTCTTGGAACAAGGGGCAAGAATTACCCCCTTTGTAAGGCCGTGGTCGACCACGACCATCAAAGAATCATAACCCTGGGAAAGAGGGAGATCCATGATAAGGTCGACAGAGAGTTGACGGAAAGGTAAGTGGGAAGAGGAAGGGATAGGGTGCAGGGGCGGGGTGGTCGGGTGAGTAAGAGTCTTGTTCTGTTTGCCAACAGAACATCCAGCAACAAAATGAGAAACAAAAGTAGAAAGTCCAGGCCACCAGAAATCATGTTCCAAGATAGCCTTCGTACGAAACCGACCCAAGTGGCCAGTGAGAGGAGAAGAGTGAATGGAATGAAGAAGGGAAGAGCGAGAGGTCGGAGGAACATACATACGGCCTTTGAAAAAGAGATGACCATTATCGAAGGACCAATCAGAAAGAGAGGAATGAGGGAAGAGTGGAGAACCATCCACAAGATTAGCAAGTGCACGAAGAACAAGAGGATCGGAGGAGGAAGAATTTCATATGTGGGTTGTGAGAGAAACATCCAAAGCATTAATAACTACTGGATCAGGAAGAATGGGAGTGTCCGCATTGTCTAAAGTGGTGTCAAGATGGTCTCACTGAGAGAGAGCATCAGCGGGAGCCATCTGAGTACCAGGAAGAACGTTCCAAACAATATCAAAGTCCTGAAGGAAGAGAGACCAGCGAGCTTGACGGCGGGAGAGTTTACGTGGGTCTTTCAAATAAGAAAGGTTTTTGTGGTCGGTTATAATGGTGATAGGATGAGAGGTGCCTTGAACATATTGGCGCCATTCAGTAAGAGCGAGAATGACGGCAAGGAGTTCCCGATCATAGATATCATAATTACGCTCAGCAAGAGCGAAGGTGCGAGAAAAGTAAGCGCAGGGATGGAGATCGCCATTGGTTTCAGCCTGGAGGAGGACAGCCCCTGCTGCTAAAAGAGAAGCATCGGTCATGATGGAGAAAGGGCGAGTGACGTCAGGAATAGCGAGGACGGGAGTGGAAGCGAAAGCTGATTTGAGAGAGTCGAAAGCTTTCTGTTGGAGGGAGGTCCAGTTCCAGGAGATATCCTTGCGAGTGAGGAGGGTTAATGGGGCGACAGTGTGGGAGAAGTTAGGGATGAACTTCCGATAAAAATTCGCGAAACCGAGGAAGGAGCGAACTCCTTTGACGGAGGTGGGAGGTTTCCAGTCACGGATAGCAGATGTCTTGACAGGGTCCATCTGGATTAATCCTTGACCAATGATCATGCCAAGGAACTCGATGCGAGGAGCATCAAAGATGCATTTTGCTAGTTTCAGGGAGAGTCCGTGTTCACGAAGGCGAAGTAAGACTTGGCGGGTTCGTTCGTGGTGGAGAGCTAGGTCACCATTGGTGTGAATGCCAAGGTCATCCATATAGATCTTCAGCCAGCGTTCGGCGATCATGTCAGCGAAGATATGGTTCATGAAAGCTTGGAATGTGGGGGGTGCATTACAGAAGCCAAAGAACATGACTGTGGGTTCAAAGAGTCCAAAGGGGGTGACGAACGCTGCTTTCCATTGGTCGGTTTCCTTGATTCGAATGTTGTTGTATCCCCATCGGATATCGAATTTGGTAAACCAAGTGGAGTCTTTCATGTCGTCAATGAGTTCAGGGATAAGAGGGAGAGGGTATGCATTGTGAATGGTGTGGGAGTTGAGATATCGGTAATCTTGGCATGGACGAAGAGAACCATCCTTCTTGGGAACAAAGAAGAATGGAGCAGCTTGGGGGGATTTCGAGGGGAGAATACGACCGGTTTTGAGATGTTCATCGATGAACGATCGGCAAGCTTCTTGTTCTTTGGGGTTCAAAGGGTATACTTTGGCGATTTTCGGGACAAAGGAAGGTTTCAAGTCAATGGTATGGTCGAAGGGGCAGTGGGGAGGGAGTTGATTATAAGTCTTCTCTGAGAAGACGTCTTTGAAGTCGTGGCACCAGAAGGGGAGAGAGATTTCGGCTGGTTTGTTTTCTTGGGCAAGTTGGGTGGACAGCGTTACCTTGTTGATGGTTTCACCCTTCTGGGGGAGGTACTCACTTGGAGACGCATCGACCCCGTTCGGATATCTCTCAGTAAAAAGGGTGGAGATTTCATGGTCTACATCTAAGTCAAGGAGTCGAAGGAGATAACGTCGAGGGAGTTCTTCAGTGGAAGGAGAAGAAGGGATGTCATTTGGGAGGGAAATAGTGTGAGAAGACCAGTCGATCTGGGGATTCCAAGAACGTAGCCAAGGCATACCAAGTATGATTTGTTTTCGACCGAGGGAAATGACCATCAGTTCGACAGGTTCGGGTCGTCTTCCAATATGGATCAGAGGTCGAGCTCGCCAAAGGATAGTGCCCTTCTTGTTCTGAGTGCCGTCCACATTATAAGCTTCGAGAGGTTCAGGAAGGCGTTGCAAGGGGTAATTCATATGAGAGAGGAGTCTGAGGTCAATGAAGTTTCTGGTAGCTCCGGAATCGATGAGAGCGGTGGTAACGACGGTTTGCTTTCCGACTTGTAGCTTTACAGGGAATCGAAGGGTGCGTTCATTTCGTGGAGCTACGATTACATGACGGATAGAATGGGAAGGAGACGTCGAGGCAACTTCCCGATTTAAAAATCCTATTCTACGTTGATTACAGAAACTTCCTCCTTGTTGGCCCCCGATTCGTCATAGCACATTTGGAGAACCTGAAGAATTTCTTCTTTGTCCTTTCCCTTGGTTTTGAGAGAATTAACGAAGACAGCAAGGGGTGAAGGGGTTTCGGCGGGAGGGGGAGTGGACGAGGAGGAAGGCGTAGTTTCTGTGGTGTGAATGTTCTGTGGGCGAGGGGGTCGTGGGGTAAGGTTGCGAGGTTTGTTACAGTTGGAGGCGTTATGTCCAGTATTGCGACATCTGAAGCATCGTCCTTCTCGAATGCATTTGGCTCGTTCCTGGGGGGTGAGCTTAGAAAGCGAGATAGCATCGACATCCATAGCGTTGGGGTCTCGGGTGGAAGATGGGGGTCGCATAGGAGTGAAAGATTTGCCCCCTTTCAAGGCAAGGATGCGCATTTTATGTGCATGGAACGTTTTAGCCTTTTCGATCCATTCTTTTACTGTGGTGGGGATGGTTGCCATGGAGAGGATCATAGTGGCAAGTTGTTGGTCAAGTCCCAAAGAGAACTGGTCAATGAGAGTGACATCGTCGGTGATTCCAGCACGGGAGGAAAGGTTTTGGAAATCAGTAATATACTTCTGGAATCCATCATCAGTGACTCCATCGGGACGACGGAAAGATCTCTGGGTGAGTTTAGATAGCTCGTGGCGGGCGGTAGCTTTGGTGTCGAAGGGGAAGAAGGTAGATTCAAAATTTTTGGTGAATTTGTCGTAGATTAGTTCCAATGGGTCAGTCGTAACGTCGGCCATCTTGTCATACCACATTTCGGAGAAGGAAATTCCCCGTCCTTGACTCATCTTGTTCAAGGTGGTCATGATCTTCTGAGAGTCGAGGGTATACAGATCCTTATTGATTGAGAAGTACGCACTCATGGCCTTTATCCATCTTGTGGCATCGGCAGGTTCACCAGAAAAGTCAGCGGGGAGGGCCGCTTTGAGTTCAGTAGCACGAGACATGGGGGTAGGGGTGATCGAAGGGTTTGATGTCAATGGGTTGGCTGGGGTACGAGGGTTCCTTGGTTGCTGGGGGGTACTGGGTCCTGGAGTTGCTGTGGTCAGAGGGTCGATATCAATGTCAACGTCGGAGGTGTTTTCGTCAAACAACCCGAAGCGTCTGCGAGTCGCTCGGCTAGAGTGGCTGGAAATTTTGCTAGTGGGGGCGTCCTGCTCCTAGATAGGAGGGACAAAAGGATACACTCGTTCTTTTGTTACACGAAGCGTACACAAAGGGAGACTCGAAGGATTCGTAGTCCTCAGGAGGTACTCACGAAGAGACTCTGCGTCTGAGCGAGCTACGAAGAGCAAAGGTTCGAGGGTTACTCGAGACAATGGTCAAGGACAAAGGTTACTGAAGACGAGGGTCTCTATCAATCGGACAAGAGGACACAAGAGCACGCTGGATTGCGTAGAACGAGTGTAAGGAAATACAAGTACAGACGGTCAAGTATTTATACGAGAGGACGCGTCATCAGAGAACTTCATAGAATGTTGGAGAATGTTTAGGTAAGGGGGGGGGATGCGTCATCAAGTACGTGGGAAGGTACAGAACTACGAGGTCAATACAAGAGAATTGACTGAGGAGGGATTTGTCTGCAAAGTAAGGAAAGAAACAAAGGAGCTAGTTAAAGATAAACAAACATAGGACAAATAGGACTAACAAGAAAAAGGCAATGTTCCCAATAGACTCGATATATATCAAGTACAAAGGGAGCGATACGACAAAGGAAAAAAGGTACAGACCATGAGTTATGAGAAAAACCGTAACATTACCCCCGTCATACAATCGAACTCCTGGTTCGATTAAGATTCCCCTAGGAAGAGTTGGGAGGAGGTTGAAGAGAGGAGTCAAAGATGACAGAAGCCTGTCCCAGAGATAACGTTGTGATCGGACAATCATCCGCCACGTGTCCATGGGTATTACAAACTCCACAAAGTCGTTCTGGGCAGAAGCGTTGTCCATGTCCCCAGCGATGACAAAAGT
>JBBPRB010000164.1:0-23604 GCA_038092815.1 Hortiboletus rubellus
TTTCTCGCCTTTACTTAAATTTCCCTTACTAACTTACTCTACTTGGTGACTTATGTGTACTTAAACCTTCTTAATGCACTTGATCACTTAATTTCGAAAGTTGTCGCAAGCATGACTTGACACTTACGCTACTTACGACGCTTACACACTTACGGGTACGGAATAAGTGTCGTAAGTTTGAATAAGTAATGTGTTGTTTTCCTGATGTGTGTTGTTACGAGAACAACTCCCATGCACGGACCCTCGTGAAGCCATTGGAAAGAAAATGAGAAGATCGTAGGTCTCGCGTTTGGTATACGCAGATCAGTGCGCAATCCCTACAAGCCCTGCCCGAGGTTGAAGGATTTGGGGGAGACGTGATATATACCCGGTTTAGGGTAGATTGGGACTTTGGACGTAAAAGGTCATGATTGGCAAAAATATATAAGTGCTGGTCATTGAACCATGTATAGGCTTGGACTGGCAAGACGATAGGGCAACTTACAAATGCCTACGGATGAACCAGTATTCAGCTGTTGGTTCGAAACGCGCACGAAGAGCATTTGTCCAGTTACTCATGCAGTTGATCATGCAGGTCTGAATCATGCTCAACCTTGGACTCATCTGCTGTTCCATGGATACCTTGCAACTTGAATACAATTACGAACAGTTTCCCTTCAATCATCCTCTGTAGCATTATGCATGTGTCTCTCCCCGTTTAAGCGGCCCCACGAGCTCAAAATTTCTCAGTACCTCCTGCCTGTGATCACCCTCGTATACTGCAGGAATCAGTGGGGGAAAAGGGCTTGAATATCAGCACTTACAGAATGTCAGCTCCTCGAGAGTGCGCCTTGACGTCTCTGGAAACATGAGGTAGACGAACACAACCTCAAACGAGATCCACACGCAATAACTAGCATCTTTTAGCTCCCGCACACTCACGCTTCCGAAGGGAAGCTTACATGATGTAGTATTTCCAACCTATCATGACCCGCCAATTTCATCAGTCACGAATAAGATAAACAGAATACAGAACGTACCTGCGGCGTCGATTCCAATAGGATCCACGAATTGGGTGACAAACCCTGCGCTGCGGCCCCACCACTGGAAGATGGCAATACCCTTAGCTCGAGTATGAAATGGGAAAAGCTCGACCAAGAAAGCTATTCATTTCGTCAGTAAGTTCGTGGCGACACGGACGGCAAAAAACTCGCTAGATGTCAAAGCGCTGAACCCCACAGCATAAGCCAGATAATACACGAAGATGAGGCTACGGGGCACTGGTGAGTGGAAACGCCGCGTTCTTCAATGAGCGGCAATGCTCACACTAGCACTACGTGAGAAGAGACCACGCTGTGAGTTCGTGCATATTCTGCACTGGCCACGGTCCAAGCAGTAAAGACAACTAGCAGAGAGATAGTACATGTCTAAGGGGAACACTAGCACAACGGTATCGGAAGAAGTTTGGGACTACATACCAAATACATTCTCCGTCGCGGGAATCGGGGCACTGTCAATGTGAGGAATGTACCGGTAACGAGGGACCAGCCACCTATAGCGAAGTTAACAATGTTCTTCATCCGGTCATCATGGATTCCGATGTTGTCCAAAATTGGGGAAAGGAAGTGTCTGTGTACACGATAAGGCCATCTAGCAGAAGACAAGATTCGCTGGCTAGCTCACGAAATTAGCCCATTACCGCTCCACCTGGTAAACAGAGCGAGGGAGGTCGCGATGATGACTCGCTTTCGCATCCCTGCCGTCGAAAATGCCTCCTTCCAGCTCATCTTGGCATTCCTCATTTCTGCTTCTAGTGTCTCTTCAATCTGGGTATACTCTGCCTTGACGAATTCCGAGTTTTCATCTCCTTCTGCATGATACTTCACAAGAATGGCGTATGCTTCGTCCTTTCTTCCTTTTGAAATGAGCCAACGGGGAGATTCTGGGAGGAACCCAATGAAGGAGACTTGAAGTAGACCAGGGACTGCTTGGAAGAAAGATGGAATCCTCCACCCCCAATTGTTGGGTATTGCAAACGTCCCAAGAATCACTCCAGCGGCAGTTAGAGAACCTAGGTGGGATCAATTTAATCCCTTTCTATAAGTTGATCATGGCTTCGACTTACCGACCGAATAACAGCAGTCGAAAATTGAGCACATGATTGCTCGTTCCTTGGGATGTGATAATTCTTCGCAAAGCTTCGTGATCAACAAGTACTAACTCAGAGGAACCGTGACGCACCTCCGATCAAAGACGAAGCGGCTACGATGGAGAACACAATCCCCAAGCCCACAACAAATCGAGCGATGATAAACATCGGAACTAAACATTCAAGATGAGAAACCCTTCTAAATTCTGAAGACGATCAGTCACTTACGATTCAATGCAGCTCCTTGTAGAACACCACCGATCATCGTTATTATGCTCCCGACAAGCATCGCATATCGCCTCCCGAACTTATCGACTATAGAGGGGACGAACGGAAGGGCAAGGATGGAACCCAATGGATACATAGCAGAAATGAGGCCGAGCAAAGCGGAATGAGGATGATGATAATCTGTAACCCAAGTGAATCCCTTACGAAATTAGCAGAGGGACTGCCTCACATTCAACCCACGAGGGCACGGCCTGCAAACCATTTAACATGGACGAATCAAAGCTTCTGCGTATCAATAGTGCGACATTAAAAATATACCGAGACACTTGCCCAGTCGTCATATCTGCTAATAAACAGGTCGGGAACATCAAGAGATATAGAAGTCGGAGGTTGGGTTTCTTATACCACGGGACCTTATCTTGCTGTGCAAGCCGGGAGACAATTGCGTTGTTACTCTCCAGCTGAGGATAACCTCCATGCACGGACCCTCGCGAGGCCATTGGAGGGACAATGAGAAGACCGTAGGTCTCGCGTTTGGTATACGCTGATTAGTGCGTTTTCCCTACAAACCCTGCCCAAGGTTGTAGGATTTGGGGGAGCGACACTGCTAGAGCGTGATGGATACCCGTTTTAGACGCACAAGGTTGGCATAAGTGCTGGAGAGTCCCAGCTGCGAGGATGTGATAGGATCGCTAAACACATCCTAACCGAATGCTCCGCAACAGAGAACTCCACCATATGGAGTCTAGTAAAACAAGTCTGGCCGGACAATGTCAGAAAGGCTGAGTCAAACCTACCTTCGGCCAAATCCTCGGATGCGGAAACATGGACTTCAAACATTACCCCAGAGTGGAATACTTGTCAAGCAGATCAAGTGGGCCTGCAGACGAACCAGTGTTCAGCTGTTAGTTTGCAACATGCACGAAAAAAATTTGTCCAGTTACTGTAAAGAACTTTGAATATTTTGAATCGTCGTTCCCGTCATACTGAGGGGCCGACGATCTCCGATAGCGTACGGGCGAAAACCCAAATATTATGTAATAATTTCACGGCCCTCCGGGCACCCCTGGACCCGCAAGACCGTGATGGGGACAAAGGAAGGCAGAAGCGATGCAACGAAGATGATGATGACCTTCACGCTTTACTCGTTACAACAATCGCATAAATTGAACGAAATAAGAATTGAACGGTTGTATCATTTAATAGTCAATCTCAGGCTCATGTATGGCGTATTAATTATAACCTACAAACAACTTAAAGGAGCACCGGTGACCACCCAATCGCCACTGAATCTCCAGGACAAAACATGATCGATCAGAGTCAATGTCTTTTACCTCCAGTTTTTATCGTCCTACATTGTCGGTCACTGCGGAAAGAAAAGGCCCACGCAGGTGAATAGATTCCGACCGCAACGCCTGTTCCTCGACATTTAAAAACATAAAGTCTCACCGTAAGAACCGGTAGCCGACGTGCGACACAGAGATGTGTTCCACCGAATCCATCAGGGGACTCCGAGCCCTCTTGTTGCCTTCCAGCTCCACTGTAGACTTCAAAATCAAAGAGCGATGGTCAGTATTGAATGCGCATTCTGTCTCGCTGTTCTCTCTTTGCATGAACGCCAAAACCAATTCCTGGACGACAGGAGCTGTTGACGAGTCGACCGCTTGCTGTAGAGGAGTGAGACGGTAAAAAGCAACCGGAAAAAGTGAATTGATATGCGGTAATAGGAGACAAAAGAACTCCTATAAGGGGCGACACAACGGGCCGTTCGCGGACCGGGAGAGCGTGTACCACAATCATTTTGGATCGTGAGACCTGGACCCGAAAGGTCCAGGAACTCTGAGCACAAAAATGTTATTCCACGGCCCTTCGGGCACCCCTGGACCAGCAAGGCAAGGCATTGTGATTGTTTGATGTAGTTAAGGAGAAGTAACATGGAGCTGACCCTATGTAGAAGGAAAAGAATATGTGTGTGTGAACGAGTATGGAGAAATAGTATGGCTGCGTGAATGGGAAAGTACATATCACGCCGTGAACACAAACAGGCTGTCATATCCGATGTGTCCCGAGCACCGATTCCCACCCAGTCGCCAACAGAGCAGTTGTGGTACATGCGGTACGTTTGTACAGGCACGCCGCGACGCAAATGCATGAGCAGTCTGAATGTCAAAATCACTGCCGGGCATCGACAGGTGTCATGAAGCCGAAGGACATCGAGGACGGCTGGGCGGCGATTTTGAGAGTATGTTGCAATGCCATGGGCATCAGCGAGCAAGCGTAAATTGGCCAATGAAAATCCTCAACCAGGCGTCCCACATTATCAGGTATGACAGAAAGAAAGGTTCCTCGCGGGTAGTTAGCTTCTGCAGCCAACGGCTCCCGTTGAACCTCCAAGAACCGAAAATCTTGTCGAAGGAAGCGATAACTAACCTGCGCGCCCGAAAGCAGCTGATCCGACACCAGACGTGCAGACTGCGCGGTTGGTAGAGCCTTCCACTGCATAATGATCAGTCAACCACGTTTCGTTAAAAACACATGAGGAACTCACTCAAGGAAGACAATCGTTCAAAACAACGAACGACTTTGTATGAAGCGTACGAATTTCTACACGACCCATCATGATCAACATTTACGCTCCCCTGATGCCATTTCGAAAATTACGTACGAACTTAATCGCGAGCGACGTCGGAAACGCGAGAGGGATAACGGAATTGCAAGGACGCGGACGACTTGCTGCACCTTGTGGAGCTGTTTAGGAGAAAAGATGACAAACAAACTACGTAATCTCTCGGTCCGTTTCCGGCCCGATGAAAACCATGGATGCACACTTTATGGATCGTGAGACCTGGACCGGAAAGGTCCAGGAATATACCCCTTATATGGTCATCCAAGGTGTATAATTTCCATAATATAAATAATATAAGAATAAACCATACAGGTAAGTTCAATTGGCCATTATGTTACCAATGGCCAATAAGCATCTTGGTTTATATAGCGGATATAAGACTTTATAAGAACTTTATATGCTGTATCGGGTGGAGTCACACGTCACAATTAGTATACAGCTTTAGTACTTTGTGTGATGTAACACCTGTACACCTCAATGTGACTTATCGCGAGGCACTTTGACCATCGACGCTCATCGTCATGGCTCGTCAGAGTGCAAGTCGGGTCAACAGGGGCAGCAAAATCAACAACGTCGTCTCAAAACTCAGTGATCTTCAGAATGAGGTACGCAACTTACAACGTAAGCCCCACTTTTATGTTTATTTGGTCTCGAAGTAACACGCGCGCGATGAGTGCGCAAGAGTGGTAGAAAGTATTCCCCTTCTATGAAACCCATCGGCAAGGCTCATCAAAAAGCTAACTGGCGCGGCTGGAAGATCCCTCCCCAAGGGATACAACATCCAGGAGGCTATGGACATCATTGATAAGCGTGAATACAGCGCGTTTTCCGTAAGTAATGAACGCATATGTGTGCACTTTTTTACTAATTATTGGCTCTTAACGGCCAGACGACAAGCTCGAGGATATCCTCGAGGCCAATGTCATGGCTCGGGTGCAAGCACGCGCCGCCGAGATGACAGAGCAGAAGCGACAAGCGAATGCACTGTAGAGGGAACAGGCAATAAAAGCCAAAGCCAAAGCCAAAGCACTCAAGGCGGCAAGAGAGGTTGACCATGTTGGTAAAGAGCGAAAGCCCGCCCGTGTAAAGGTGTGTCTGGACTCTGTACGTCGTATCTCATGCTCATAAGTCATGCTATTTCCTGCAGCCCCTGCCGATGAGTCCTACAGGTACACAACTCTCGAGGATCACATTGCCCCGTGCCGCTAAGAATGCAAAAGCTGACAAGGCCACGGGAGGCAAGGTGGAACAGACTTCGAGGGCTCGGGGCAGTGGGCAGCAGAACAACAACAACAAGGTATGAATTGATCAACCTGAGCCTTCATGATCTAGAGCTATACTGACCCCTTCAGACTCCCCGTCGAGAGGATGACCACCATGAGTGGGCGACGGTTTGTCCTCAAATTTTATGCACGTCACTCACTGTTTTCTATAGCCGGAGTATACTGGCAATGCAGGATCATGAGACAATGTTCCACCCCGTATGCGCTTCACTGTCGACTCTGCTGCCCGCCGCTAATGACGCAGCTCTCGTTCGGATCCTCAGCCTTAGCTTTCTCTGGATCTGGTATCCCGGTCCCCAGTCGTTTTACCGGTTTCATTCAACTGTACCGTTAACAATCCACTGTATCGCAAAACCTTGCAGGTATCAAGTCCCGAAATCTATTCCTCGTACTGCAGTTCACTCGCGGATTCAATTTTCCACCTTGGACCGTTGATGGGCCCCTTTAGACCGCGCTAGACATCACTTCAAGTTCTTCCGACCTTGCTATGATCATATTTGAATACTGCCGACAGCATAACGATTTTATTGTAACTCTCTTCTCGTACCAGTTCACGCACGGATTTTTCCTGGCAACTCGGACCGTCAATAGACTCATTTAGACTGCGCTAGACATCACGTTCAAGTTCTTCCGACCTTGCTGCGGAATTCTTCGGACTGCATAATGGTTTTACTGTAGCTCCTTTAATCATGTACTGTTACTCCTGCTGCCAGGGACAAAATTGCAGCGCATTCAGTGTATTCTTATCGCAACTTTTCCTTGATTATGTAACAGCGTGACCAAGCGATATGTTCTTACCATTCGGCGGTTCCACGCATGAATTTCGACGATCTAATACTTGGAATCTGACCAGAGATCACACAAATTTCGTTAGAGAATGGTAGAAAATTCAGACAAGATTTTGCGCATTTCAGTGATTAGCGTTTCATCGGATTTCATTTATGTACAAATCGTTGAAACGTGGTGTACCTTCAATGGTTCCCACAGTGGGATTAGTCATTCAAGGTTGTTCAATTGCCCGCAGCCGGAGTTGTCGTCACCTTCGCTATAGTGACATACGCTACACCCGAGTTGGATGTTGACCTTTCCAGATATTGGCCTCGGGCATGGTTCTGGATCGAGCCTTCCACTGCCCGTTCTTGAAGTCGCAGGTATCTCCACCATCGTTGCAGTAGTCGTCAGTGGCATATCGATATGCCTCCAGCTACGAAATTACAGAAAACCGCTTCTCCAGCGGTACGCCTCTTTTGTTCGCGCATTTTACCGACCACACTCATGGTCCGGTTTCCAGAATGGTCGTGCGTATCATGGTCATGGTGCCGTTATACGCGGTGGCGTCGTTCATTTCGCTGTTCTCCTTGGAGGCTGCCTTCTTCATTGATGTCGTACGCGACATTTACGAGGTGCCTCTACCGACCCATCCATGGCGTTGATTTCTCACCATGTTTGTGGCAGGCTTTTGTTATATACTGTTTCTTTGTGCTCCTTCTAGACTATCTTGGTGGCGAGCGCTCCCTCCTTATCCTCCTGCACGGCAGACCGCCCATCCAAGCCGTCTTTCCTGTTAATCTATGGCGCAACGATATCGACCCAAGTGATCCATATACATTCCTCTTCCTCAAAAGGGGCATTCTGCGTGAGGTAGTTGCTCCATTCCTCGTTCCTTTTATCTTGACTTTTAGCTACGCACAGAATACGTGCAGGTCAAGCCTCTTCTTGCGCTTGCGAGTTTGATCATGAAAGCTACTGGTACCTACCACGAAGGCGACTTTCGTGCTCGCAGTGGATACTTGTATGTATCCATCGTGTACAATATTTCTATATGCCTCGCTCTTTGGTGTCTTGCCGTATTCTGGATGTGTGTCCACCAAGATCTGAAACCTTTCCGGTGAGCACCTCTCACCTTGTATATCCTAACACGCATGATTCATGCTTCCAAAGACCGGTCCCCAAATTCCTCTGCGTCAAAGGCATCCTCTTCTTCTCCTTTTGGCAATCCATAGCTGTATCCTTCCTGGTTGCAGTGGGCGTCATCACGCGCCTCGGACCCTACACTGACACCGAACACATTTCCCTTGGTCTTACAGACACCCTCATTTGCATTGAAATGCCCTTTTTCGCCGCCGCTCACATGTACGCCTTTTCCTACCGCGACTTTACCAACCCACCTGCCTCTATAGTGGGCGGGGGCCGTTCGCCGATCTACGTCGCGCGCATGACGCTCGGGTATGCGCTCCGAGACGCGTTTGGGCTCAAGGACCTCGTCGAGGACACGCGTACCACGCTCCGCGGGGAAGGTATCAACTACCGTGCGTTCGAACCCAGCGAAGGCGGGATGCACATCGGTGCGGCGAGGGACCGCCGGATCCGTGCTGGGCTACGCTACGCTGCCGGTGGAAAGCGCAAGTATTGGTTACCCGAACTCGCGGACGGCCACCCCGAACGCGACAGCGATCTCACTGCCCCCTTGTTCGCCGCGGACGCCGAGGACGTGGTGCACGACGCGCCGGACATGCACTCTTGGCGTTACGGGGCTCGCATACCGGGAGACGATGTCGGCGTGGAAGACGAGCACGAATATGCACTGACGTTTAGCGATGCGTTGGCGGGTCCGGAGGGTGTGGACGAGGTGTTGTATGATCATGCCAAAAAGTATTTGTTCGGTGATTATTTATATCCAGTGGTGGACGTGAGCTCGGAGGAAGCGCGGAGAGCGATGCGGGACGAAGAGGAGAGGGTTGTGCGAGAGATTACATTGGGCGGGTTTCGCAGGGACGAGGTGACGTTCTCTGGGTATGGTGCCACGCAAAACGGGAAGAGTCAGGCGAGGCAATACGACGACGAGCGGGACGCCAGAACGGCAGCAAGCACGGCTTATCACGAGAATCTTGGTTCGCATTACGACTCGCGAACGCCACAGACGCCCTCTCCGTTACGGAGAGTCTCGGATTGCCCACCGATGACGACTGGCAGTCGGTCGTCCTCTCATTCACACCCGCCCTCCCAAGCCGTATCTCGCTTACGCCTCCCACACCTGCCTCGCATCCTCTCTTCTTCTACTTCTGCGTCCACCTTGTCCTCGCCCTCGTCACCGCGCATATCGAAACGAACATCGCGCGTGCCGCTCGTAGAAGCGGACGCGGTGGATCTGGTCGTCCCTGCAGATAGTTTGGGTGTGCCGTCGACGTCGGGTGGACCGCATTCGCCGGTGTTGATACGGGTGTGGGACGAACACGAGTCGGGCGCGGGCGGGGTCTCGCCAATCTCGCCGGTTCGGACGGCGGTGGATGAGGACGAGAGGCGGGGAGATTGGCCGCACTCGGATGGCGCAGAGGCGGAGTATGTGGAGGGGCCTGCGGTGCAGGAGGACGTCGCGGTCGTGAGAGCGCAGACGCCCCCGGCGTATGCCCGTGTAGATAGGTATGGACCCGGGATACCGGAAGCGGAGGAGGGCCACAATCCGTGGGCCTGACCCACGAGTCCGAGTCTCAGGAGGAGTGGATACACCCTACTTGGTCGCGATCGCACAGCTTTGTATTCTACGTGGTATAATTTACTTTCGTGTCATGGTTTGAAGACAAATGAAAGTGGAGAAGGTTACGTGTGAAAAGGACAGTAAAACACGCGATGCATCGACCTGTTCGCCCTAGTGGGATTGCGGGATGACCTTATTGCGAATAGCACGGTCGACCAACCCCAGGTGCTCATCCAGCAAGTCAGGTCCGTGGTCTTCTTGAGCACTGTCCGCGAGAGAAGACTTGCATCCCCATTCGCTATTGTCGCCCCACATCGCCTTGAACTTCTTTATTTTCACGTCCTGCCCCGTAACCTTGAGATATTCATATACAGCTCTCCAGGAACTGTCGAGCGCACCAACGACCCAGCTACGTGAACTGGGTCAGTGCGACTGTCTGCGGCGATCTCCGCCGGATATTGCTCACCTGTGGCGCGTGCTTACTGCCTCGCCTGCAAAGTGCAAACGTTTACTTGCCGCGGGGTAAGTGAGCGAGGGATACAAATCTCGAAAATCGCCAGGTCCAAAGGAGGCAAATGCTCCTGTGAAAACGATCAGCCCATCATCTCGAGCAATACTGCCGACTCACCCATAGCATACTCCTCACAATTCCAATCCTTCACGTGCATGTCCACGAACTGGTCCTTGAGGTAGGCGTATGTCACGTCGGGATGTAGACCATGGTGTGCCTCTGCAAGGTTGCGAAGCACGAGGTCCGAAAGTACCTCTCGGTTTTTTATCGTGGAAAGAAGACCAATCCGACACGCGTCTTCGTTCCAGGCGTAACTGGCGACGAGTACTTTGGATGGTGTGCTCGAGCCGACACCATAAGATGGGTAGACGATCGTGCAGATCGGGAGATCCGTGAACGTCTGACCCCCCACGATGCCCAGTTTCGTGGTCCACCAATTCGATTTAAACAGTATCCCGATCTTGGTGGATGGAGTGTATTTCATCGCATGCAATGCGCTCTTCTGCACGACATTCAATCCCGCACCACTCAAATCGATGATGCGAAGGATAGAAAGAGGCAATGTGGATATGACGTGAGAATAGTTGTGCGTCTCATTACCGTTCACTGTCACCGTAACAGATGGGACCGCGATTCTTCTCCCGGATCCAGTAAGATCGTCCATAGTCTTGTCTTCGTCGACAGCAAGATCGATCCAGTCATCGAACAGTTCTTCTGTGCCGACAGGAGATTTATGACCCAGCAAGCTAACTGGCATCTCGATGGTCATATGACCTTGACTTATAGCTGTGACTCGCTTGTCAAAACGGATGAAACGCCCCTTCTTATTTAAATGCTCTTCGATCTTCTTCACCAACGTCTGTGTTCCACCCCTGCACGGGTGAAATGGATTAGGCCAGGTCCGAAATCGGGGATGGAACCTACTCGAAACACTTCCATTGTACTCCACCATAGTTGGTATCACCAATCCCAGAAAATGACAGGGAGTAGAAGACGGCCTCTATCAATGCATCGTCACAACCACCTCCAAGAAGCCCGCACCAGTTGATAACGTTGTTGGGAAGGTGCTGTGGAGGAAGCTCAAGGTTGGCACTAGGTATATACTTGGTTGCCATGTATGACCGGAGGGTGTGCGAGTCGTTGGCCGTGAGCACCTCCCATCCTTTCCTCTTTCCGGTTTCAATATCCTGCAGGAGCATGCGGATGAATGGCTGAGTGGCATCACCGATAATTGCATCCACCCCTGCACGAATATAATCAGCATCCACGCCCATATCTTGTGCACCGAAATGTCCTTTGGGTGCGCTGGACACTGGTTCACGGATCCCGTTGTAATAGTAGGAACCCGGCTTCGAACCCTCCCGGGCCTCGGAATAATAGGGTATCAAGCTGTCCCTGAGGCAATCTCGTCCTTCGTTCAACGGTCCATATTCGGTCAACTGTGCCAACCTCTTCATAATCCCATTCCTATACCGTCCTTTGTTATCCTTCTTCGGAAATGGGAAGCGCATGGCGCCTGCATCCTAGATTGGGAAAAAAAATCAGCGTCGGAAAAGTGGGCTGGACAGTTGGAACAGCACACATAATAGTCGTATTTTCCCCCGCCGGGGAATTTATAAGTGAAAATCCGACCGCCAATACGGTCTGAGGCCTCAAGGATTTCATATTCGATGTCGAGGGAGTCGAGTATCAAGGCAGTATAGAGACCGCCAATGCCAGCGCCCAATATCCCGACCTTTTTTGCAGGGAGAAGGCGCAGTTGATCGTCAGAATCGTCAAAGGTATCTGACTCTTGACCGGTCTCAGGGGGTAGTCTTGCCCTCAAGCTGGTATGATAGTCTTGAATGATGTTTCTGCCGTAGAAGGCGAGCGGATCACTTTCAAAAGCCATGATGAATCTGGGTCAGGGTGGGTATCTGTGGAGTTTGCGCCGAGGGCCGTCGACGGTCGCAGGCTTGCCAAATATACTTGTAGCACCTAAAGAGGTCTGCTTAAAACACAGAGACTAGTGGTATCGCTTGCGTTTGGCGCAAGAACGCCCGAGCCTTCCTACAAAAACGCGCACTTCGTGTGGTCGCAAACTCACTGACCGGAGTGTCGCCAAATTTAACAAGTACGTTGTTTTGAGTTTGGTTTCTCACGCCCTTTTTGCAGTTGGTGGAAACAAACGACCACCGGCAACCTCATAGACCGGTCTGGTCACCAGACTAACCGGCAGCGCCCGACCGACAAACTGCGTTCGAAACTTTAAAGAACTTTGCGAGATGTATGTACCTTCCTATGAGCAATGATCTCCCGCTGATACATCTCATAAGGTCACTATAGACTATGATGATGCGGAGCGACAGAACACCTTTAAGTTCCAGCAACCCAGTTTGTCCATTTTCGCGTGGCATGACGCTTGGATAGGGAAAGTACTCATCCACCGGGCATCATAATTTAGGTGATTAGCGGTTTCCTTGCACTCTGGAACGTGTGGAGGTACTTTTTTTTGGGTGGGGTTCAAGCGGCGCAGTTTAAATGTTCCTCGTGTGTGCTTTTGGCGGTAGCTTTTGTTCACCCTGTTGCTGACTTCGTTGAGAAGACACTACCTCCATGAAACGTATGCTATGCGAGCACTATCGGAAGATTTATTTCTTGGTTGGTCCATGTGAGTCGTGGCGTTCCTGTGGCAGGGGTGTTTCTCATATGCCACTTGGTTGCAAAGCACAGACATAGTGTGTGGAGTGAAATAACGACTTGGCGTATAGTCATTTGCTGGCACTTGAAACAGCTAACTCCAGACCTCAGTACTGTTTCAAGCGCCAGTAAATGACTAATATATTTCTCGGGTTTGCAAGTGGAAACTAATACCTTGTCCCTCTTTGGGTCTTCTCGACCTGTTCAGATTGCTAAAGATATATATAGCTGGCCATCATGATAACGACCAACTGCCCCCATTATCCACTTCCCACCAATCCTCTCGAGCTCATGTCTATCGCCAAAGGAGTTGCTCTCATCACCGGATCCGCCCAGGGCATTGGGCGCTGTATTGCTCTTCGTCTTGCAAAGGATGGGTTCGATATCGCCCTGAACGACCTGTCGTCCAAACGTGATCAACTGCGTGCTGTCGAGGAAGATATTGAGAAGATCGGTCGAAGGTCGTGCTTGGTTCCTGCAGACGTCACCAATGAAGGAGACGTCAAAGGAATGGTACGGGCTGCTTCGGAAGAGCTCGGAGGGCTGGATGTCGTGAGTCCTACGCCGCACTCCCACCGTCGAACCTCGAACCTTCACCTATAGATGGTAGCAAATGCTGGGGTCGGTCTTATTAAAGACATGATCTCCAGTAAGCTACACTTACCGGGTTTCTGTAGCTTGGACTGACAAGATAACACTCTGTAGCTGGTCTGGATGAGTGGGAGCGAGTCATGGCCGTCAACGCACGTGGGACTTTCTTGTGCTATAAATACGCAGCGGCACAAATGATAACACAAGGCCGTGGAGGGCGCATTATGGGCGCAAGTTCTGGCTGCGGGCTGTTGGGCCATCCCTTGATGGGCGCATATTCCGCGAGCAAATTTGTCGTCAGAGGCCTGACACAAACTGCCGGTAAGGACCGTTCTTGTTCGTCTGCCTTTGAATTTCCTCTGATTAAATCAGCACTGGAACTCGGCCGATACCGCATTACGGTCAATTCGTATGCGCCTGGTGTCATTGATACCCCAATGAGTACGTGTTGAGACGTTGTCTTGTCGCTGAATCGGCGTTAAAATCTGGACAGCGACTAACGTGTTGGGAGGTGTTGACACGACGGATGAAACGTCGCTCAAATGGATCACAACCGTAAGTCGTTCCATCCCGTGCAGCGCATGCTGCTCTCGTACCAATTGTATTCGTACGCCACCTCTAGCAAATCACCAGGAGACCCATCCAACACAATGGTCAGCCAAGTGATATTGCAAGCCTTGTAAGTTACCTTGCCTCGAAGGGGGCACATTTTATCACTGGCAAGTATCTGTTTGGTTCCTTGTGCATGGGCATCATTTCTGACATTCATTGGATCAGGACAATGTGTAAGTTTGAACATTTCTTTTGGAATGGATCCCGGCGAGTCGAAAACGCATACTCAAAGAATTTGAGACAGATTGCTGTTGATGGCGGTATAACCCTGTCTTGAGATGGATTCTTGTGTGGATGTTGGAAGACTCGACATCCGTAAATTTTATGCCAACCCCGGTCTCGTAAATATCGTCAATCCTCTGTTGTTGTGCAACCTGTCTAGCGGAACATGTCATGGGTGTGTATTTCGGAATCTACAAGACCGCAAGGGATCCGACTTCATTGGAAGATTCACTGGACCTGAACATTTGAATACTTCGTGACTGGCAGTATGTAAATCCCTTGGCGGTTACTTACCATTCACTGAGGGTCGCCTCGGCCATTCTGGCATTGTCGCTGTGGCGAACGTTCGTTCGAGTCCGCCGCCATATGAAGGGTTAAAACCAAGCCTTGCGATCCCTTGCGATCTCCTACAGTGGTGTTTTCATTGAGGTTTGCTAGTTTGCGATGGAAAGAGTTTCCTGCCGACGACCCATGGCGCGTGACATAGTAGACAGGAAGTCGGCCTATACCTTTCCACGAAACCTTTGAACTTCCGTTGAGGTATAGTTGATCGATTGGTTTCCCGCATGGACTAGAACGTTGTACCGAGGGGTTCTGACCGGGTTCCGTTGCTTGGACTTCCGCTCCGCTTGACTGTGACAGGGGTCCTGACTGCCTGGGGTCCTCAGCTAGTCCCGCGCTCTCGCTGCCAGTGGTGGACTGGTGCACTCCCAGCATACCTGGTGATATATAGATTCCCATTATAAATCACCTCGTTTCGTTGTCTTGTAACCGCGAGAGAACATCTAGATGATCTTTCAAAGCTCATCGAAATCAACAATACAGCTTCCTGTGGACATTCGGAGTGAGCCCAACTACTAGAGAATCGAGATGGCTTCGAAATGACGGTTCATTAGCCACACCAGGAGACGATGTGAAACAGCGAGTGATCGCAAATGCTTTTGAATCATCTACGCGTGAAGGCACGGTCGGCGGTCGTCAACAAGCGACTTTTGGTCGATCTGTCGAAACTCCCTGGGCTTGAAGAGTTTGGAGTCTTGCGAGAGGCCGGCGCATCTAAACTCGAAACCACGCATCTTGGATCTGGAGTACTCGTAACTTACTAGGTCGCTGCCAGCGACCAGTACCCCGACTATTGCCGTACACCG
Organism: Hortiboletus rubellus; assembly: GCA_038092815.1. Lineage (NCBI taxonomy): Eukaryota > Fungi > Basidiomycota > Agaricomycetes > Boletales > Boletaceae > Hortiboletus > Hortiboletus rubellus. Next base: position 15,504 of record JBBPRB010000164.1, read on the forward strand.
TAGTCGGTCTCGGTTGAGTCAGGGCGCAGCGCTATCATTTGCAGAAAATTCCAGCGCTTCGCAATACCCGGGATGACCGGTCGGTGACCCCTGCTGATGGGCTGTTGCCGCAAAAGGGTATAAAGTCATTGTTTCAACCGTCAGCAGTCGGTTGACCGACCACAGCCGCGGCGTTTATTTTCACTCATCTTCTTGGGTTCATGTCTGACGTCAAAGGAGTCGCGCTCATCACTGGACCCAGGGCCTCGGGCGTAGCATCGCATTTCGTCTCGCTAGAATAAATTCGATGTTGCTCTGAACGATTTCTCGTCCAAACGTGACCAGCCGCGCGTTGTCGCAGACGACATTGAGAAGATCGATCGAAGTACATTGTTAGTCCATGGAGGTCAAAGGAATGGTACGAGACGTTGTTAAGAAACCCGCGGGCTGGATGTCGTGAGCACCATTACGTACTGGCAGGGAAATCATTGGTTGTTTATACTTTCATACAGTGACTCTGGCGATAAACAAACACGATCAGTCGGTGGGCTGAAACCCTCCAACTATGCCCTATAACTACTATCTTCCAAAGTTCCAGAACCGAAATAGGACAAGTGAAAGCAGAGGGGGTTAAAAATACGCGAGATTACCGGCGCAAACACTCCCGATTGATCAACGTATTTGCTCTAGTGAAACTGCGGGATGGTTCTATTGCGAATAGCACGGTCAACCAACTCCAGGTGTTCGTCGAGCAAGTCTGATCCATTGTCCTCTTGAGCACTGTCTGCGAGGGAAGACTTGCTTCCCCAATCGCTATTCTCGCCCCACAGCGTCTTGAACTTCTTTATCTTCTCGTCCTGCCCCGTAACCTTGAGATATTCATATACAGCTCTCCAAGAACTGTCAAGTGCACCAACGACCCAGCTGTGTGACGGGGTCAGTGCGACCGCCTGCAGTGATCTCCGTCGGATACTACTCACCCGTGGCGCGTGCTTACTGCCTCGCCTGCAAAGTGCAAACGTTTACTTGCCGCGGGGTAAGTGAGCGACGGATACAAATCTTGAAAGTCGCCAGGCCCAAAGGAAGGGAATGCCCCTGAGAAAACGATCAGCGCACCATCTCGAGTGGTACTGCCGACTTACCCATGGCATACTCCGCACAATTCCAGTCCTTCACGTGCATATCGACGAATTGGTCCTTTAGGTAGGCGTATGTCACGTCGGGATGTAGACCATGGTGTGCCTCTGCAAGATTGCGAAGCACAAGGTCCAACAGTACCTCTTGGTTTTCCACCATGGAAAGAAGACCCATGCGACAAGAGTCTTCGCTCGAGACGAAACTGGCAATGAGCACTTTGGATGGCGTACTCGAGCCGACGCCATGAGACGGGTAGACGATCGTGCAGATCGGGAGGTCCGTGAACGTCTGACCCCCTACGATGCCCAGTTTCGTGGTCCACCAATTCGATTTAAACAGTATCCCGATCTTGGTGGACGGAATGTATTTCACCGCACGCAGTGCGTTCTTCTGCACGACATTCAATCCCGCACCGCTCAAATCGATGATGCGAAGGATAGAAAGAGGCAATGTGGATATGACGTGAGAGTAGTTGTACGTCTCATTGCCGTTCACTGTCACCGTAACAGATGGGACCGCGATTCTTCTCCCGGATCCAGTAAGATCGTCCATAATCTTGTCTTCGTCGACAGCAAGATCGATCCAGTCATCGAACGGTTCTTCTGTGCCGACAGGAGATTTATGACCCGGCAAGCTAACTGGCATCTCGATGGTCATATGACCTTGACTTATAGCTGTGACTCGCTTGTCAAAACGGATGAAACGCCCATTCTTATTTAAATGCTCTTCGATCTTCTTCACCAACGTCTGTGTTCCACCCCTGCACGGGTGAGATGGATTAGGTCAGGTCCGAAATCGGGGATGGAACCTACTCGAAACACTTCCATTGTACTCCACCATAGTTGGTATCACCAATCCCGGAAAATGTCAGCGAGTAGAAGACGGCCTCTATCAATGCATCGTCACAATCACCTCCAAGAAGCTCGCACCAGTTGATAACGTTATTGGGAAGGTGCTGTGGAGGAAGCTCAAGGTTGGCACTGGGTATGTACTTGGTCGCCATGTATGACCGGAGGGTGTGCGAGTCGTTGGCCATGAGCACCTCCCATCCTTTCCTCTTTCCGGTTTCAATATCCTGCAGGATCATCCGGAAAAATGGTTGAGTGACATCACTGAAGATTGCATCCACCCCTGCGCGGATATAATCAGCGTCTACGCCCATATCTTGTGCGCCGAAATGTCCTTTGGGTGCGCTGGACACTGGTTCACGGATCCCGTTGTAGTAGTAGGAACCCGGCTTCGAATCATCACGAGCCTGAAAATAATAGGGTATCAAGCTGTCCCTGAGGCAATCTCGACCTTCATTCAACGGTCCATATTCGGTCAACTCCGCCATTCTTTTCATTATCCCATTCTTATACCGTCCTTGGTTATCCCTCTTCGGAAATGGGAAGCGCATGGCGCCGGCATCCTAGGTTGAGAAGAAGAATTAGCGTCGGAAAAGTGGGTCGGACAGCTGAAACAGCACACATAATAGTCATATTTCCCCCCGCCCGGGAATTGATAAGTGAAAATCCGACCGCCAATACGGTCTGAGGCTTCAAGGATTTCGCACGCGATGTCGAGGGAGTCGAGTATCAAGGCAGTATAGAGACCGCCAATGCCAGCGCCCAATATCCCGACCTTTTTTGCGGGAAGACTCGAAAGGCGCAATTGATCGTCGGAATCGTCAAAGTGAACAGGTTGACCGGCTCGTAGTCTTGCCTTCAGGCCAGTATGGTAGTCCTGAATGATGCTCCTGCCGTAGAAGGCGAGCGGATCACTTTGAAAAGCCATGATGAATATGGATCAAGGTGGGGGTATCTGTGATGGTTCTCGTCCCAAAGGTCGTCGACGGTCGCGTTAGATATACTTGTACCCCCTGGAGAGGCCTACAGTAGGTGGGTATCACTAGAGTTCGGCACAAGAACGCCTGTAAAATATCCCTTTTCGCGATCTGTCCTGTGAGTGCATTACTCTAGGGCTAGTGAAAGGAAACTTTCTCATAATAATTACCCCTCGGAACCGAGGGTATGTGCTACAGCATATACGGGCCAGGGATATGGCTTATCCGAGGTCCGAGATGGAGCCTCGAACGCGCGTTGACGGGCGTTTCAACAGGCTTCTATGAAGACATCTGCCGGGTTGTCCTTGGTGTTAACGCAGTGTAATTTGAGTTGGCGGCGCTCGACAAGTTCGCGGATATAGTGATATCGGGTGTCGATGTGTTTGACTTCGCGCGTGAAAAGAGAGATCCTCGGTAAGTACCCTGGCACCGCGATTGTCGCAAAGGAGCGGTGTGGCTATGGGTTAGCTAAAAGCTAGTAGAGTACGAACCCACATGAGTTCCTGGGATGCTTCACTCGCTGTGACGTATTCCACTTCACAGGAGGAGGGAATGACGATTTGCTGCTGACGAGCAGACCAGGTGACGCCGCCGAGGCCTAGGGAGAAGCAATAACCACTGACAGATCGCGAGTGTCGACGCATGCTGCGGAGTCCGAGTCCGTGTGACCAAGCAAGTGAGCGGCTTGGTGACCGCCGAGAGTAAGTTTGAGCCTTTGAGGGCATATGTACCTCTCAGATACCGGACGACGCGCTTGGCTGCCAAAGGGAATGTGGGACGCGAGAAGCGCCCTGGGTCCGTCAGGATGGAAATCATGGGGTAAGGGTCAGATGGGCTGTCTGTGAGAGAGCGACAGTGCGGGTGGGGCGGACCGTTTGTCTCAAATGATACTCTTTTCCTTAGACTCTACGATCGCGTGTCGATAACAAGAGAGCTAGTAGTTCTTACCTGACTTAGCCATTGGACATAACGAGACTTTCCCACGCCCTTACCATTCACTCCTTGATGTCTTCGTCGCGGTCAGCGGAAACGACCTACGAAAATCAAAATGACCAGCATCTTGATGAACTGCATTCGAAAATAAGAACTTTGCGAGGTGTATGTATCTCCCTAGGAGCAGTGACCTCCCGCTGATACACCCCATCAGGTCACCACGGACATCTATGATGACACGGACCACCAGAACCAAACCTTGGACGACACCGTAAGTTCCAGCAGCTCAGCTTGTCCTTTTTTTCGTGTTCCATGACGTTTGGATAGGGCAACTCGTTTTCCAGCTTTTCTTCCCAACTTTCCCATTCATCGCGCCGAGCTGCGCAAGCGTTTGGTCTTGCTGGCGCTGGCGGTGTCCGTCAAATGCGCATCATAATGTATGTTGTCAGCAGTTTCCTTGCCCTCTGATCGTGTGGAGGGCAATAAGTTTTGGGTGGGGTTCGAGCGGCGAGGTTTAAACGGTCATCGTGCGTGATTTTGGCGATGGCTTCTGTTCACCCTGTTGCTGACTTCATGGAGAAGACACTACCTCCATAATATTTACGCTATGCTTGCACTATCCAAAGATTCTTTTCCCAGTTGGTTCGCCTTTACCGTTTTGTGCTATGTGAGTCGTGGCATTCCTGTGGCAAGAGGATTCTCTCATACGCCACTTGGTTGCACAGCAGATGTGATGCGTGAAGCGAAATAGTTACCCGGCGAACTTTTGGGGTTACCGATGAATCCGAATGGTGCTCATAGTGGCCTGTGCCACTCATGCACTGGTTGCTGCTTTTGTCGAGGTTTTATCTTGACAAGGAGGGGCCTTGTTCGGACGTTGGACTCGTCCGTTTGTTGCTCTTTGGATTTAAAACCTTCTGGGCAATGATATACCCTCTGGGCACTCGGTGCTCTGAAAAAAAATCGTTCCATTTGCGATCTTTGGATTTTGAACGCTTCATTGTTCGCAAACGGAATGAGCAAGCGAGCGGTCTTCGACGAGTGCTGCCTGACTTGTGCTACCAGGCTTGTCTGAGCAGACAGGACGTATATTGGGGTGTTCCCCGACTCCCACGGTAGTGGGGGAGGGTTTTCTCAGCGGCAAATGGATGATACTTTGTAGCTGGTCTGGATGAGTGGGAATGAGTCATGGCAGTCAACGCACGTGGGGCTTTCCTGTGCTATAAATACGCAGCAGCACAAATGATAACACAAGGCTGTGGAGGGCGCATTATGAGCGCGAGTTCTGTTGCTGGGAAGTATGGCCATCCCTTGGCTTCCGCATATTCTGCGAGCAAATTCGCCATCAGAGGCCTGACACAGACCGCTGGTAAGGACCATTCTTATTATTCTTTGTTTAAATTTATTCTTTGATCAAATCAGCACTGGAACTCGGCCGATACCACATTACGGTCAATTCGTATGCGCCCGGTGTCATTGATACCCCAATGCGTACGTGTCGAGATGGTGTCTTGTCGCTGAATCAGGGTTAAAATCTGGACAGCGGCTAACTTCTTGGGAGACGTTGGCACGGCGGATGAAACTATGGTCAAATGGACCGCAGGCGTAAGTGGTCCCATCTCGTGTAGCGTATGCTGCTCTCGTACTAATTGCATTCGTACGCCACCTGTAGCAGATCACCAGAAGACCCATCCAACATGATGGCAAGCTGAAGATGATGGTCATGGTGCGCTGGCCACCACGTGAACTCTTAGTGGTCCAGGTATCGCAATGCATGAACCTCTGCGGACTTAAGCGATGGTCGCCTACATTCAATTGCACTGCGTCCTGGAGTGCTCACGACGGGATTGTGCTCTCATCTATCGTAACCCATTCATTTCAGACCAATGGATTCGTGCTAGTGTCGAGTGCCAATGACAGGTTTGTCAAGGTGAGTTGTCGATCTCACTCTCCACACTCGTACATCATATTCTGTCCAGATCTGGGACATTGACTCGCCGTCGAACACCACCTCTGTCCTGCTTTCGGAGGATGGTCATGGTGCGCGGGCCACCACGTGAACTCCATATGACTCACGTTTGATACACAGATGTTATGAGCTATGCGCTATCAACCTTTGTCTCTATTCCGAGTGTCAGCTCTGATCCTCTGCATCTGGAAGATTGTCGCCAGGCAGCTATCTCACTGGTCAGGTTTTCGCTTGTATGCGCATACTACTGATCCGAGTTCCGGCCCTTGGAACAGTTGCCTACGGGCGAGCGTGGGAGTCCACTTGTCTTGTCGACCTTCCATGGGATGCAAGGCAAACACCGGAAGCCGCGGATACTGTTTTATGGGTAGGGTCGCCTGTCCGTTTTCTTGTTGCTCGTTCTAAATCTCTCCAGTCATTATGACGTCATCTCAGTTCTGCGTGACGGCTGGGACTATGACCCGTTCACTGTCGCTGGCCGAAATGGCTACTTGTGTGGTCGGGGTGTGACAGATAACAAGGGACCTATCATGGCGGCAGCGTGTGCTACTGCCGAACTGTTGAGGAAGCGGGCTCTTTGTGTCGACCTGGTGTTCCTGATCGAGGGCGAGGAAGAGGTAGGCAGCCCCGGATTCATGGACGCCGTTTTGGTGCACAAGATTTAACTCTTTTCTATTCGAGCCTTGCACATACCCACGTCTGTCCAGTCTCAAATCGGGGATATTGATGCTATTTTGCTCAGGTATCGTCCCACTGTGAACTGACGGGGCTCTCCTAATGCGTTTGTGCAGCAACTCTACTTGGATAACGGAGTACCCACCATGCATCACGTACGGGTTGCGTGGAGTCGTGCATGCTACAGTAGAGGTATGTCCACCATGTTCTGGCAGGTGTCCTGCTCTGTACGCCTCTTAGATTACTAGCGGCGCTCCTGATCAACATTCTGGTATCGAAGGAGGAGCTATGGAGGACATGCCGATTACAAGACCGGAGTTTTGAGAACAAATTTGGTTCTGGCCCCCGTCGCGGATCACCGAAGTTTTTCATTAGAATGTTGTGCTAGTTTGAATGCGCACCAAGTTGCTTCGTGTTGTGACTATTTCCGGCGGTAGGGTCAAACGCGCGCGTCAATCAATTCTCAGCACTCGAGTGCTAACGATGGACTAGTTGTGCAATCTTGGCTCAGCAGCGGTATCAACCCTCGTCCATAAGTCGGGCATTAATCTACCCTTCACCCTCGGCCCAAAGGTCGCCTCTTGCGAAACGTTCTGGATCCTATACGATGCTACGAAACGGGTCCAAGGGCTTCGCTGATCCAATCAGATGCCACGTGGCATTTTTTTCAGAAACGGTTACGTCATTTCCGGAAAAAATGCCACGTGGCCCGAGCACGTGCTTCCTTGGATGCCCTGGCAGTGGGTGGCAAAGAGGACAACGATGGGCGTGTAGGCAAGGCAAAGTAAGAGGCGGTTAGCCCAGATTGCACCCGAGAAACTGAGGTGGGGGCCTGCAGTGTTTCATCAGCGGACGGGGACCTACCAAAGAGGGTGATAATGAGGCAAGGAAAGTTGAACTGCACGTCCTTCTTGGAGGCTTTCTCTACCTCGTCCCTACTCAAAGCTGTCTTCTTCCCTCAGACCTATGTTCAGAGAGTGGGGCAATTTGAAGGTGCGCCCCTGTTATTTGTATCTTATTGACAGGCCCTTGCTGAACCAAGTACAGTTCACGCGACGGCACTATTCACCTATGAGAGCACGAATGTAGACGAACATGCGTTTAACACCGTCGATTGGTCTGAAACGGATTGGTGGAAAGCGGAACATAACGGTATCGTATTCATCGTGCCTGCTGCATACCCAGATGTGAGCTGGGGGTTAGTGGGTTTCCTTCGTCACGGAAATGAGCACGCGTTGGGATGGATATAGACTGAAATATATTTCTTTCTTCTTTTGTTGCTATCATCCCCTCGTCATTGGTCCTTTCCTTTCCTTCATTTCTCGATGTGATCACAATCATAAAAACTGGTATCCCGCGTTGAAACACTTCTCAAATACTGAAACGAATTCAAAATCCCAAGCTCCTGTCCGTTGTTGCGGCATGATTCTGGTTGCGACCCTGGCGTAAACGGTGATCTAGGCATCGCTCGGCTGGGTTCAAAATGGGACTAAGGGCAAGGGGTCCAGGCTGATGCCGACGCCGGCGGTGACGGTGATCATCATCAAGAGAGCCTGGCGAGCGATGTTTACAGCACCTTATAC
>JBBPRB010000165.1:0-23571 GCA_038092815.1 Hortiboletus rubellus
ACTTCGAGTCCGGAAAAGACACGTCCAAATATTGTGTGCTTCTTGTCCAGCCACGGCGTTGCCGTCGTGGTAATGAAGAACTGTGAACCGTTCGTTCCCGGACCTGCGTTGGCCATGCTAACGGTATATGGGCTAGATGTGGAGTTAGCGAACGGTTCCTTTCACATGTGCGTCGCTAACGTACCGATCGTGTTTGAGCTCGTCCGAGAATTCATCCTCAAACTCTCTCCCCCAGATGGACGTGCCACCGGTCCCATCCCCGAGTGGGTCACCAGTTTGGATCATAAACTTGGGAATGACACGATGGAATATAACACCTTCGAAATACCCACTTCTTGCGTGACCCACGAAGTTCTCCACCGCCCTGGGTGCGTGGTTGGGGAACAGCCGGAGATGGATATCTCCCATAGATGTGTGGATGACGGCAGAGTTGGCGAGCGGGGACGGACCACCTTTGCCAACCACGGTGGCAGTTGCGATGGATTGTTCTTCGCGAGTAGGTTTCTCATTGAAGACATCTCGATCATTAAGCTTGCTATCCCTGAGGAGAGTCATTAATTTAGAACACCAGGGCATGGCTGTCTTTCAACGTACTCTGGTTCTGAGCGTGTGAAGAGATAGAACCTCTGCCGCTTGTGTCCCGTGCAGAACAGAGTTGGATCACGACTGGCTTTATTAGCTAAGATAGGATTTGCGGATGCAGCCATGGCCAACGTTGTAAGGCCCTTCTTAGCGGGTGCTCCCTGGTACACGGCGAGATTCATCCATCGGACAGCCTCGTCCTTTCCCAACAATTTGACGACACGATTTGTCACCGTGTTCACCACTAGACAAGAAAGTTAAGCACTGCGCACTCGAACCCAAAAGATACATACCCTTGATTCCAAGTAAAGTCGGGTAGATGACAAATGCCCCACTCTCATCCCATATAACATTGCTCCACATCCCTGGTATCCGTCCGTCCGGACCGGGCATCTCGATTTCACGTTCCATCGCAAGGCGCCGACCGAATTCCATGTCTTCGACCTTGTATACAGCCGTCCCTGCTTGCTGCATTTCTTGGATCGCAGCAAGGGATTCATCGTATTTTCGAGTTAGCTTCCCGGACAGGAATGAAAATATGCGGATCTGCCGGTCGGGCAGAGAAAACGTTACAAACGAGTTAGAATTGGGGGAGAGGGTAATGCACGTGGGTATTGATTTCGCCTAGGGAGCGTGAGCTATCGAGCCTTTCATTCTATAGAACGTGGACATACCTTTTTAAACTCGTATAAATCAGTCGAGCTCTTGAATGTCCACATGCCAGGGACATTCTTTGGCAGCTCAAAGGGTTCAACGGGTCGCCAAAACTCGACAAATCCATTTTCATCTGCAGAGATAACCGTGTCGTATCGGTCGCTGTACTGAAAGGTCTCGAATACTTAGATCAGGATTGAGTGGAACGAGACGCACAGTCATTAGGTGAACAGGTGAACGGTGCAGTTTTTCGATCGAGACAAGGGGCTTCTCATCGCCTCTGCCGTCGTATATCCTAATAACACCAGAATTTTGCTCTGAGCTGTACCCAAGAAGTAAGCGACGGGGCGACACGAGAATACACGCAAGCTCACATTGCTAGCAACCCTTGAGCTTGACCACGCCTGTGCACCCAGCAGCATGCATGTGGCACGAAGCCAAGCTTGAGCATATTTATCATGTCTTTTCCGGTTAGTGTCAACGCAAACTCGATCCAAGCGAACCACGCGTACCAAAGTTCACCACGTCGAATACCTTTGCCGACCCATCTTCTGAGATGCTGGCAAACAGCTGACCATCTGCGCTCACTGAAACACCTACGATCGGTGATGCGTGCGCTCGGAAGTGTTTTACGAACTCGATCCCCGTTTCTTGCTTCTTCCACAACTTCAAGTGACCGTCAATGGATGTGGTGACGAGGAAATCAGTCCTGGGACAAAAGTGAGCGTACATGACGAATTTCGCGCTCCCGAGACGCACTTGGTCATGACGCAGAAATTCAGCGCGTCCCGATGCATGAAAGACTGATAATATTGGTCTGCATTTGGAAGATGCTCGAGGTATAGTTTTTCATGTGGAAGGACTAATTCACGGCAGAATAGGCTCAGGGATGTATCCAGAGCAAGAGTAGACATGACATACTCACCTTTTCGTTTCTTCTTCATAGTTTCATTCGCGTCGGACGGTATTGGCATTGGCCCGACGTCCTCGTCACTTTGGTCGTCATACGTGGGTGCATCTGCAGCGGATGTAACGTTCTGCTCGTCCCGTTCTCGCTTTCCGAGCACGGTCGCCTCGTTTTCTGAATCTGACACCATGTAAGTAATTGCCGAACGAAGTTGCACCGTGACAAGGTGTAGCGCCAGTTGGGGCACATACGATGCGATCACGTGAGCAGTGTGTACTATTAAGCTGGTGTATACAAAATCCTCAAAGTAGAATAGATAAGCTACATAACAGCGCAATCCTTGTCGGTCTTTGACGACCCCTTCTTGGCACGCTGCGCCTCCTCCTCTGCCAGCAAAAGCTTTTCCTGCTCTGTCAGGAGCTGTGGTTGCGTCAGCACTTTTGTGGTAGAGATATTCTTGGATCACAAACATACCCCCTTCCTCGCCCGTTCTAACATAGCCTTCCTCCTGCTCTCACCTTCCGCTTTAGCGCGACTAACGATGTGTCGATATATCATGCCGTAGCAAAAATAGGTGGGGGGACGAAAGACCAAGGATCCAAAATGTTCGCGATTTGCGAGTCGGAAGGCATTCGACATTCAACAGGTGATGGTTTCGGTTCCGCAGTTGGGGATGATGGTGACGGTAGCGTGGAATTCGGTGAAGAAGTAGGGGAAGAAAGAGTGCTAACGGGTTATGAGTGTTTACTGAGCGAGACGGCCGAGACGCAACTCACCGATCAGTCTTTGAAAAGGGATTTCGCAAGGCAGCAACATTCGAAGGTTCGGACGATGAAGGCAAAGGGGGTCTTCGAGAACTGGATGCATTCGACGTCTGGGTAGTGGAAGTCTTTGCGGAGAGCTTGAAAGATGCCAATGAAGACGTGTTGAGCGACTTGGAAGGGGAAGCCACGGTCGGAGCAGGGCTCGAGCAGCTGTGGTCCTTTGGGAAGCGATGCTGAGGACAATACTGCTTCTTGCACGCCTATGGCCTGCGTTAGGATTGCTCGGATGAGAAGCGGAACGGGACGCACGTTACAAGGAATCGGCGCGTAGAGAACCTTTCCACATTTGCCTCGTGCACACACAGGCTGAGACCTGGTCCTGCAAGATTTCCCCGTCACGACACTGCACTCTGTGCTGATATGACGTTCCATGCGGATGTTGGGGTCCTCTCCAGGGGGTATAGCGACTGGGGTACTGCATAACGGGCCTAGGATGTACGTGAGCAGGTGAGCAGACGGTCGAGCGAGCGACTGACAACTGGGAGCTACGCGATTATGCTTGCTCTCGTCGTATTGTGGACAGCGATGTGCTGCGACGAGAAAGTGCTCTCCGCAGAAGCTGTTTGAACAGTGCTGGCACCTAAATGGAAGGAAGTCGACGAGCAGACAAGAAGACTCGGAACATTGCTGCCCGACGGACAAGAGCTGGGCGTCGCGTTCAGCGTTGGTGTTGGGTGCCATTGGAACAAGATGATGGATGTACAGAGACAAGCGTTTATAAGCGCGAGGACGCGCGGCCCGACGCGCAAGCCTGTACAGTGCTGTGTTAGGGAAGTCTCCAGCACGTTCCCCCATCATTCCACAATGCTCGTCGTGTCGTTTGTAAGCACATTCACGTCGCCATCTGTTCGCTGACGCTTCAGATGTGCCCGATGCCAGATCAGGCACGGAGAGTCTCTCGATAACCTCGTGAGTGCATCACACTTGGCCATCTCTCGACGCTCATCCTCCAGTACAGAAATCGATCTGGGCAGGCCACAGCGACGCAGAACTGAGCGAACTTGGTGAGCAGAACCCACGAGCTACCAGCAATCGACCCTGACACAGCTATCAGGCGTACGGGTGGGTGCAACAGGTCCTTCTTTCTGCTCGTTCCTGATCTTAGCATCCGTAGCAAGCTGGAGCGCTCGCTGAATCCTACGCCGATACCCGTCTCGATGCAATCGTCACCTCAGACCTTAAGCGTGCTCATGCAACGGCTGTGGCTCTCCTCAACGGCCAACCCGATCCAAAGCCATCCTTCAAAGTAGATCGTGACCTCCGAGAACAATGCTTTGGTGACGCCGAGGGCCATCCATACCTGATGCGTCGGATTCCCGGTAAATCGCTCAATGACCATTTCAGGGATGGTCGGTACCCGCTTTTATTCAACCGGGAGGAGAGATTCCCCAACGGAGAGAGCTTGGATGATCTTACCATACGAGCAGAACGCTCCATTAACGACCTTGTGTTGAAACCCTACCTCTCTCGTGCTATTTCGTCGGGTTTCGAAGATGTACACATTGCGGTGGTTAGCCATGGTCTCTGCATCAGCGAACTAATACGTGCTCTGCTAAAGCGGAACGACGGCGGTTTGCCGGCTAGGGATTACAGGGGCTTACAGAATACCGCTTGGACCAGAGTCACCATACAGGTCAAGGTAATATTTGATCCCTTTCGACTAGTGTGTTTGACCGAGCGTGTGCAGCCTGACACGCAAGTACCACAAGTAACCGATGAGCTCGAGAACCTGCCCCCGTTAATTATCACGGTAACCGACGTGAACCGACACGAGCACACCACTAACGTCGTGAGTCATCATCTTCACGATGCCGTTCACTTCTCCTGATGGTTGCCCTCAAGAAACGCCAGAAAGGGATCATCGAGCACGACCCTAAACAGCGGAGCATTCGCGAATTCTTTGGTGGGGGTGGCGCGAAGGAGCCCGTCGAGGCACTGGAGCACGCAGAGAGCAATGCGATGGATGGAGTGGAGATAGAAGAGCGCAATTAATCCACGTGTAGGAGGTATTACCTCCAGCTGTACGCTACATGCAAGATACCACAGAGACTCTGATGCGGAGATCAAGATATTTGAACGACGATGTAGTGGAACGACTGACTTGAATCAGTGTCGAGTTACTCAAGCATATGGGAGCAGCCTTCTCAGGGTGGCAGTCTGTGATTGACTAGAGTACGCCGTTTGAGCGAGGTTGTTTTTCCGTGCGGGCCTCTTTGATACATTCTTGTGCGAATGATTGGCGTGGGCCTGTCACGGCAATTTAGTCGGTCAGGTTGCATTCGAACACAGTCTAAGAATACGGACTCGTTTGAATTTTCCGCTAGCGATGGCGCGCCATCTCTTTTTTGCGCCGCTGTGCGTCTTGAGCTTTGGAAAGTTGGCTATGGCCGACGTCGAGAACGCGCGTGCCGTCGAGAGCAGGTTCAAGAACATGTTCAAGCTGGTCGGGGTCACGTGCACTCAATCCTCTGAGTGCAACTGCCATGAGCGACCCCCAGGACGACGCCGATCGCGTACGGACACTCTCACTGGCACATTTAACCAGAGTTCAATCATTCTTTAGATCCGCGCAAAGCGTCTTGCAAAGTTGCAGGTCCGGCGATCAAGTGTACCCTCGCCCGACGCTGCAACCCCACCCACTCCTCCGTCGGCGCCAACATCCAAGCTGGCTCAACCAAAACCAGCCCTGCCAACTCCCCTGGACGTACAGAGACAAATACAGTCTGTGCCGCTCAAGAGGAAACAAACCCCAGTTACCAAGCTTGATATACGGACTTGGCAAGATGAGACGCTTACACAGATATTCAAAGTTACTCTCAAGGTACACTTGCGTTGGAACAGCTCGTCGTCCCAGACATCTCACAACCAGTAGCGTTCAGTAGCGGAACGCAGCGGCTATGACATCGTGTGGCTCAAGAGCCTCGAATCTGAACTTGCTTCAGAGGGATACCGTGAGTCAGTTCGAGCTTCTACTTTATACAACCAAACAGAGACATGCAACAGCCTCTACAATGGATCTCTCCGGGGACATTGCCGATCGCCTTCTTATATCTCGATTAGAGCTGGATCCTCGGGCAATGTCGTGAGTTTGGTCGACCCGTTCATTCGATCTGTTACAGAGTCCCGTCCAGGAATGACTTTGATTATGTTCCCGTGCTTGCGTCTCTCCCATCCCAAATGACAGTGTTTGAATATTTGGTTGGCTGCTGGAAACGCCTCAATAGCGCAAGAGCGAACCTGATCAAGAAGGTTGGGGTGACCCGCAGCGTGCGTACGAGATGCTCATCGTTGCTTCCACAGAAACCAGTCAACGAGCAGCAGCAAGCCTCTACCCTCCTTGAAAAGATTCGGGATCTCGTCATCAGCTATGCTGGTCTCACTCTGCAAGAACCAGGAATGTTCCCCCAACCTGCAGGGTGCGTGTCAAACTGTGCATCACGCGTTACCACTCTCACGCGTATCACAGGCGGGAACTTGGTCCGTCTGAATTTGTTGGCTCGCTCTTGTCATTGTCTGCTCTCTCCACGCCACTCACGATCGTATCCTCCCCGAATTATGTCCTCTCTCCAACAGAAGTTGAGCCCTTTCTTCAAGACCTTGCTCGGCGTTTCGAACCAGACAACGAGATTGATGGCGTACTTGGACCAGTCGTACGACAGCTGTTATTTCACCCGTCTCTTTTCAGACCCGAGGGCTTGGCAGGAGGTGACTCTTCCTGGCGAGGCGTAGTCGGTGGCATGGAAGCACTTGTCTCCGTCAAGAGCATAGCAATTATGTTGACTAGGCTGGACGAGTGGAATCCACCGCATGCTACAGCGTCTACGTTTGAGACGGTAACGTTGATGGGTCCTCTGAGTCGACTCGGGGTATTCAGCAGGGAATGGGTAAGATAAACCACACACTTGTGTCGACATCAGCTATGACAGTTATCGCAGCCTGCCATTGCGCAAAGTTATTTCTCTGAACCCACCAAACGTTCACGGAACGACGTGGAGTCTTCTACCACGAGCCTCAGGGGTACAGTGAAGAGCCTACAGGTGAGTAGGTCATGGCGAGTTGAGCATCAAGCATCTCACCCACCCACTTGCAGACATCACTCTTTCAAATATTCAACACTCTCGTACGGACATCCCCGGAGTCTAGGGAAGCAGTATTAGAGTACTTCGCTACCGCGGTTAAGCTGAACATCAAGCGCGCCGGGATGCAGGTAGATGGCACGCTCAAGCTTCTCCTCTGACACTTTCATTTATACTTTCTAGGTGGATCCACAAACAGTTGCAAGCGACAGCTTCATGGTCAACTTGCAAAATGTACTTCTTCGCTTTGCAGAGCCGTTCATTGACTCCCGATACTCCAAGGTTCGTCGTACTCGATTTGGTGACTCTCATACCTGACGACCCAAGTAGATGGATCGCATTGACCCGTTGTACTTCGCTGTCTCGAATCGTATTGATGTGAGTGAGGAGACGCGTATCAAAGCCACGTCAGAGGAGGCAGGACAATGGGCAGAAGCAAACAAAGGCAATGGTGGGCTGCTTAATTTTTGGTCATTGAATATAGGTGTTTATTCATAGGACAGCTGCAACACCGAATTTCATTTCTGAAATCTTTTATCTCTGCAACGCTATGGGTCATTATGGCTACCTTAGAACCACGCAGACATACGACGACTTCGCCAAGCATCACGACGAATTGCAACGCCACCACGATATGATCAATGGCGACGGCTCTTGGATAGGTGTTAGTCGCACTTATTCCTCAGTCTCTCTTTTCTGTGACGCGCTTTTCAGAGTCCCTCCCATGCACGGACGGAAGCAGCCCTGAATCAAATGAAGGTGCGCGTGCCCGGCCCAAGGAGATATGTGACAATCACCCGTCTAATTTATGACCCAGACGGAGATGGCGAAAATTCAAGCAAATCAGTTTGCGTTCCGAGTCCAATTGCTCGAGCCAGACTTTGTTCTCCAATATATCGGTTTTACCAATTTCGTCTCGTCCTGGTTAATACGAAGAGCTGACCCCAAAGGCTTGCATCCCACACCCCTGGCCGAGTACGTTTGTTTCCGGCGAACGGGGATTCCTGGTTGACCATTTGGTAGATTACCTCTGCCGCAGGAAGTTCCCATGTCATTCAGGGTGCTTCCGGAATATATCTTGGAAGATGTGATAGAGTTTTTCCTTTTCGTCACTCGGTACGCCGTTCTCCTAACCCTTCCGACGCATGTTTATGGACGAATCTTTAAGTCACTCGCCGGACAGCCTAGATCTGTCCGGAAAAGATGAACTACTCGTGTTCGCTCTCACTTTCTTGACATCAACTTGGTACATCAAGAACCCCTTCCTGAAGGCTAAGATTAACGAGGTGTGCACATGAAATAGTCCCAATGGGCAATGTTAATATTCTCGTAGGCGGTGTTTTACGGTGTCCTACCATACGGAAATGAACGAAGTGGGATTTTGGGCGGAGTGCTTAACAGCCACCCTTTGGCACTGAAACATCTGATCCCAGCATTGACACACTTTTATATCGGTGGGGAAGCTTTTGCCTCTGTGCATCCATTCTGACTCCGAGATGGTCGTTCCCAACAGAGGTTGAACAGACAGGGGCAAGCTCGCAATTCTATGATAAATTTAGTGAGTGGTTGTCCCTTTGTCATGAGGATTCTTTTGAATTGTGGTCAACTCCCTAGATGCTAGGCGAGTTCTGTGTCTACGGCTGATATAGTGGGTCTGACGGGCCTTGAAGGAGAAATATTGCGTACATCCTTAAGGCAATCTGGAGTAATCCCGCTCACAGGCAAGCACTCAATGCGGAGGCGCTGTAAGTATCACGTCTCGGTGCATAGAAGGCCTTCGTGTTCACGAGCTTTCGATAGGGACGTCGAGAAATTCGTTCGCTTCATCAACTTAATGATCAACGACGTCACTTACCTCATGGACGAATCCCTCAGCGAACTGACGCAGATACACAACATCCAGACAGAGATGCGCGATGAAACGGCTTGGGCAGCTCGCCCTGCTCAATACCGGCGCGAACGCGAGAACACGCTCCGTGGGCTAGAGCGACATGCGTCCAGTTATACCACCCTTGGTAAATCCACTGTTGGGTTACTCAGGGACTTTACTGCAGAGACAAAGACGCCGTTCATGATGCCCGAAATTGTGGACAAGCTTGCTGCCATGTTGGATTACAACCTCGAAGCGCTCGTCGGCCCCAAGTGTGGAGAACTACGCGTCAAGCAACCGGAAAAGTACCTCTTTGACCCAAGGCAACTGCTCTCCGATATCTTGCAAGTCTATCTGAACTTGAGCGACCGGGACGAGTTTGCACGTGCGGTCGCCAATGACGGACGCAGTTACAAGAAAGAGCTATTCGAAAGGGCTATCGAGCGATCCAGGAAGATTGCTTTGAAAGCGGAGTCCGAGCTCGAACAGATACATTTATTCGTCGTCAAGGTCGAGGAAGCGAAAGCGACGATCGAAGCTGAGGAGGACCTGGGAGAAATTCCTGATGAATTCTTGGGTAAGCTCCTGTTCTTGCAGTGCATCCCGCGAACTCAATGGCATTGCGATTGTAGATCCATTGATGTTCACGTTGATGCGCGACCCGGTCATTCTGCCTTCTTCCAGAACAGTTATTGACCGTTCTACGATCAAATCGCACCTCTTGTCCGACGCCAAGGATCCATTCAACCGAGTCCCACTCACGATCAGCGAAGTTGTTCCAGGTAAGCCACTTCGATATTTCTTGCTGCGCTGCATTGACTTGGGCATGTAGATTCAGAACTGAAAGCAAGGATAGATGCCTTCGTTACTGAGCGACGCAACCAGAGGGCCAGATCTGCGGAGGGTGTGGACGTGGTGATGTCAGGCTGATACAAACACCTTTCGGATGTGCTGCTAGCGTCCGCAACTATAATTTTACCAATGTGTAGTATATTGCGGCGGTCGGGGAGCGTGAACCTCTATTTCTTTCTCTTCTTGCCTCCCCCGCGACCCAGACCTGTTGACCCTGCTCTGCCTCTTCCTGCCGTTCCTCCTCTCCCCGATTTCGACACTCGACCGCCGCGACCAACTTTCGGTGGGACCGACGCTGAAAAGTTGTGACGATCATTTCGAAACAGTATATTCACCACAAACCTGGTGAAGCCTCTTGCACCTCGGGGTCATCTTCATAGTCCGTCCCCGCGTCCGTCCCCGTCACAACACTGTCCCTCGGCGTAAACACAGCCTCGTCCCCACTTTCCTGCGTGAGCGCACTACTATCGCTGTCGCCCCCGACCAGCCCCGCCATGTCCGCCTTGTTCCTATTCCGCTTTGGCGCTTTCGACTTGCGCGCCTTGCTGGCCTGGCGCGGCGACGGCGCCGGCGTCGACGAAGGGATAGACGCCGTCGCGCGCACCCTCCGCACCGCGACCAACGACTCGCACATCTCGTCCATCGGCAGCGCAAATTCCTCGCGAAAAAACGGATGGCGCGAGAGATTCTCCGAGGGGGATGGGGAGCGTATCATTTGGGGATACGGACCCGAGTTGTCGAACCCGTCGGTGTCCTGTTGAGTCTGTCGGTCAGCATGTCTCTCCTTTTTTTTTTTGGGTTGGGGGGGAGGGGGTTCCTTTCGGAGAGGGCCCCCGTTTGGGCATCGTACCGCATTTTCCAATGCTTCGAGATCGTAGCAGGTTCTGAGTTTGGTCCAGATGCTCTCTACGGGGATGACGCGGCCGGTGTCGTTGTGGATGGCATTGCGAATGGCGAGGACATGAAAGTGTTTGTGGATACCGACCGGGCGGGCCCGCATCACAGAGCGGAAAAGAGAGATTTCGCCCTCGACGCTATCGAGGAACTCATCGGGTGTCTGGTTGTCCATTGCGATGGACGTTTCGAGAACAACATTTGGTGTTTGTTTGGCAGCCACACTGAACGCGGGTATGAACGTACTAGTAGAACAAGATGCATGGCTACACGACAGTGACGGTGAACCACTAATCAGTGGTGAGGTATAACACTATTTTATAAACAGGAGTAAGGAGTGGACGACAGTCGAGTGAGGGAATGATTTGTTGAGTGAGTGAATTGTTTTTGGAAGTCTACCACTGGCAACGACCAAAGTTCAAGCAAAGTGACGTTTGTTCATGTCCATTATTGTAATGCAAGAAGACGACGGAGAACGGCGAGGAGCCCGATGGGAGGATGCATGGTATACTACGACACTTTGCTTGTTATCTTGGCGCGAAAATTGTGACGAGGACGATAAACGGCACATATGTAAACAAAGAAACGGCTGCCATCACACGGCATCGGAAGCGCCATATTTTTGCGTCTGGCATGGGAAAGGTCGGATACCGAGGGGCTAGAAGAGGAGCGGAGGACCTACCATGTTCTATTTGGGGGTCATCAATGGCTACGCCCTTTTCGGGATCGATATCCCCGGCGATTCTTGTCTTTGGCACCCGAAGGAAAAGCCCAGCTATCCACCAAACGAGGAATAAAAGGAAACCAAAGAAAAAACACCAAGCTTGTATTGGTGAACCAGGTTCGTCTTCTGTCGCAAATCGAAGTCCCCATGGTGTGTCGTTGGGCTTCTTCGGGGGCTTGCGGGGATCTCGCATATGGAACTTGGTCGACCTGCTAATGGATGGTGCATGTGGTGATACGATTGCGCTTATAGGGATCGAAACTGCAGACATGGATTGGCGTCGTTCGTGTTTTCTGGTCGTGCTGGGGGTGGGAGGCTGACGGGAATGAGTGGATGCAGCATGCGAAGGTGTGCGAGATGGATTAGTGTGGGCACCTGTGCTGCTGGAGAGAGATGTGAAGCGGTGACTGCGATTTGCAGATCGGGGTGTCTCTTGCATAGACGTCGGTCGGGATTGCACGGGGGTAGCGAAAGGAGAGGTCGACGTCAAGCGAGCGCGCTTGCGGTGGTACGATGATGGAGCGTGCAAGGAATTTGAGACTCGCTGACCTTTGTTTCAATTTGAGCAAGGGCTGATAGAGCGGTCTGAGACGTAACCGAAAATGAATGGCACTTACTTCGAGTTTCAGAGGGAAGGAGAAATGTTGCGCGTTGTCCTTCCTTCTTTTGTTCTGGGGGAGTCAGGTCGATGTTGTCCTCTGCTTTGCGCTTCCCTCTACTCTTATCGCTCAGGTGCCTAGGCGCAGGCGTGGGGGTGGATGGTTCTCCCTGGACAGAAGAAGCCATGGGGTTGTCGGTGGGGAGAATGCGACCAGAGAGCAGCGATCGTGATGGTGTGAGAGCAAAGGAAGGATAGAGTAATGGTGACGCTTGGGGTGGAAGCGCCAGGGTTTTAGCAGGGTCGCCTAACCCCAAAGAAGTATAGTTGGCGCCACTAGTCTCCTCGTTGTTCCGGCCATTCCGTGGTTCAATGGCTGACAGGCTGCGTCTGATCTCGGCCATCGTAAATCTTGCTGGCTGCTCGCCGCGTCTGCGGTTCCCAAGGTCAAACTGAAGGGAGTGCGGTCTATGGGGTATTACTTCCTGCCCGTCTGGACAAGACTCGCGTGTGAGATGATATTGTAGAGACACGGGCTTGTGCGCACCTGCAAACGTCGCTGACGCTCTGAACGGGGGAGGGGAGTTTGGTCGCGATGGGTGAGGAAAAGGCAAAAACGATGGTAACACTGTGGGATCCTGATTAGGCCTGCGATCGGGGTCCGCGCTTCTCCCCCCACGTGTTCGTGGCTGCGGTATTTCCGAGGACCCCGGAACTGTGTCGGGACCGGGTGAACCGCGCAAGGAGAGCCTCACAATCTCTCGCGAGACCTCAGCAGGCCACGCTTGATTCGCATGCGAGTTCACCCCCACACTCGCCTGGTACGAACTCCAGTCTGCACTCGTCCGTCGCTGCCGTGTGCCGGCCGAGATGGTCCTTGCACGTCGACGTCGGTGGGGGCCATCAGGGGGTCGGTTTTCGTTTTGCTCTGCCATCGCCGTGTTGAAAACCTGCATTACCTGGGGAGGGCCTGAACGATGTCGAACCGATCGCCCGAGCTTAAAGGACAACGAGGCGAACAAGTCGTCCTTGCGTGGGGTCCCACGGTTTGTCAGTAATGTGTTTGAGCGATCGCGAAACGCTAGTTGTCCAGCAGACGCAGAGTGCCTACGTGAAGAGAGTACACCCGCCAATTCTGGGTGGTCGAGGGGAGGGAGGGGAGGTGGTACGGGAGCGACAGAATAATTTACAGGGTTATCAGGAGGTGTCGGATGACCAAACGTGTGAGGTGAATCAGCGGCTAGTTCTTGATTTACAGGGGTAGTAAAATCCGTGACAGAAGACGTTGCATGAGCTGCTACTGGAGTTGAGTGGGAAGATGGTCCTTGTGGCGTTCGCGGATGCCGTTTGGATGACATTGTGTTCGAAGGAGATGAGGGTTTGCTACCGAATCGGATGTCGAGTGATTGTCGAGACCTCGTGCCGGGACTGGAATGCTTTTCGTGCGCGCGGGAAGAGGCTGGATGGGTGAGACGACTCAAACTGAACACAGACGCAATACTGTCTGTGCTGAGGTGTTTATTGTCCTTTGCGGGGGGTGGGGAATGCAAGGTGTTCTTGGGACTACCCAGAGGGGGCGTGCCTCCAGAAACACCGACAACTGGATCTCGATGTTCGCGTTTCCTTCCAAACGTCGGCCATTCGCCACTAGCAGCGATCTTGGAGATGCGGCTGATGTTGAGCCTCGATTGGGTTCGTGGTGAGACGTCCGCAGATGAGCCCAGGGGCTGCTCGCGGCGTTCCAAGCGAGGCTCCTGCGAGAGATCTATCTGTCTGACGCGAGGACGGGTATTACTTCTGCCATCTGCAGAGGGCAGTCGAGTACTCGGAGTGAGGCCGAGAGGCAGGGAACGCGCTTCAGCTTCAAGGAACGAACTTGGATCCTGGAGAATCTTGCGGTCGATCTGCAGCTGTTTCGGAGGGGGCTCTCGCTGGGGCTGCGGTATGGTATCTTGCAAGGGCGGCTCTGGTGTGGGTTGGCGACGGCGGAGGCGAGAAAGGACGGACGAGAGCTCCCAGGGCATGGCACTTTGGGAGGTTGGATGAGCGTTCGGGTTGGCAAGAAAAGCGCACGAACCTCGTTGTGAGCTAGGCAGCATTGCCAAGGCCTCAGACCAGCCAGGAAACGGTGTGAGAGTAGTGAATACCCGACCTCTCCATTGGGGGTCGCGAATAGCCAGGCTGTTCACCTTGGTCACTCGCGCTCAACACCTTCAACGTCGCCCACCATGGACCGCCTGGACTCTCTCACAAACACCATCTCAAGCATGACCTTGTACGACTTCAAGGCCATGTATAACCAGGTATGTCATCAACCAAGTCCTTCCGAGCTCGCTTCTCACTTCCCATAGGCAAAGAATGCCGTGCTCAATATTAGCGAGATGGAAGCCAAAGTCAGAGAGGCAACCAATGACGAACCTTGGTGCGCCTCTATGCCTTCCTGCGGCATCGTATTCACTCCCGTGTCTCCAGGGGAGCAAGCTCAACCTTGATGCAGGAGATCGCTCAAGGGTGTGTACCTCATCACAACTCCTTGTTCTAGACTGCTGATTCGGGAAAAAAGGACATTCAACTTGTGGGTTCACCACTTCGCTCAAGCCCCAAATACCCTTATGCGCCCACAGCCAGACCTTCAACGAAATCATGCCTTGCATATACGGTCGGTTCATGGAGAAGGAAGCTCGGCAGTGGCGACAAATCTACAAGGTGCTTCATCTTACAATCCACATGCGCGATCGCTCACGATCGTACCCCAGGCTTTGCAATTGCTCGAGTATCTCATCAAGCACGGCAGCGAGCGTGTCGTCGACGATGCGCGCTCGCACATCTCTACCCTGAAAATGCTCAGAAACTTCCATTACATAGATGACAAGGGTAAAGACGAGGGCCAAAATGGTATATATTTATTCCCCTGCGCTTCTCCCTCCTTTATCATCCATTGTTACTTCTAACAGTTCGTAATCGTGCTCGTGAATTGGTCGAGCTTCTCTCCGACGTGGAAACCATTCGTACGGAGAGGCGTAAAGCAAAGGCTAGTCGTGGAAAATATATCGGTACTGGTAACGATCCAATGAGCTTCACCTCCGGAAGCAGTCGTTACGGTGGGTTCGGCAACGATAGTCTCGGCGGTGGCAGCGGATATTATGGGGATAGAATGAGCGGCAGAGACGGTAAACAGTGAATCATCCCATCTCGACCGTGGCTGATCCGTATCATTAGATTACTATTCTGGTGGCAGCTCAGGAGGCTTCAGGGATAGCAATGGTCGACGGGATTTCGAAGAGTACACAGCTGGAGACGACGAGACCGTCGCCCGGAGATCCTCGGTCTCCCGAAGTAATGTTCCTTCTCGCTCCGCAACGACTGGCTCCTCTCTACGCACACAGACCGTGTCTGCTCCACCTGCTCCGCAGCCGAAGGAACCAGAGGCCGATCTCCTTGGTGGCTTGGATGATGTGCCTGTCAGTGCTGCATCGCCCGTCACCAATGCCACTAGCCCTAACAAGGCATTACCTTCCTTGGCTGGATTTGATGGTGGGGATCTTGTCTTCGCCACTACGTATTCTACGTGCTGACATACCGATAGACGACGACTTTGCAGACTTTCAGGCTGCACCTTCTCCATCTTCCCCGGCCTCTCCACCCACTGCTCGACCGACACTGATGGAGATGTTGAATAGCTCGCCCCCAACATCCCGCCCTCTAGCGTCCAGCGTCACCTCGACGTTGGCGTCGCCAGCCCAGAAAGCAGCCTCCCCCCCGGTTTTCAACGCACCACTGAACCCATTCACCTCCGTCGCCAACAACAGGCAGTCCCAGTCCTTTACCACGACGATATCCCCCACGCCAGCGCAAAATGCCCTCTGGACGTCGTCGCAGCCGCTTTCGCCCACCCCGTCCACGTCCACGTCCACGTCCACGCCCATCACTCGAACGTCTATCGCGACTGCGTCGAACAAGGCACCGACCTCGGCAACTGTGCCGGGTGCGTCTGCCAGAGGTTTGTCTGGATTCGAGGACCTGTGGTCCATGTCCCTCGGTGGGTCCTCTTCTAGCACCACCGCTAAATCCACGACCGCCGGAAAGTCGATCAAGGATCTCGAAAAGGAGAGGGCACAAGCGGGTATCTGGGCATCCTCGCAAAAACCAAGCGGGGCAACCGGCGCTGCGACAAGCATGGGCCTGGGGAATGCGTTTGGGAATTTTGGGCCTGCCAAGGCCAGCGAAACGGCTGGCGGTGGAGACGATTTGTTGCTTTGAGTGTATGGGTCGGAGCCGTTTGGATTACTTACATATTCCCACAATTACACCGTTTACCATGGCAGCCCTGATGTTCACTAGCCTTTGAAAAAACATTTTTCCAAGCTTCATAATTAATCGTCCACAGCTTTGGAAGAATTGCATTGTGCAGAAGAGAGGTGATGACGGGAATGAGCGAGCAAATTAAGACGTACAGATACAATCATCGTTCACTCCAAGAGCAGGGACAATGAAGCAGGAAGAACGTTAGAATAAGAAATTCGAAATACGTGGGTGTGCCAAACGAAGAGAGATCGGAGACGGTGGTTGGAAGAAAAAAGCCTAGTGGTACATCTCAAATGCCCGCCATTTGCATCCTGGGCTGACCTGCGGACTGATTCGATACTTGCGCCCCTATCGTGCCTGGGACCTGTTGTCCTTGAGCACCTTGAGCGGCTTGGTTGAGCACTAGCCCTGGCCCCATGACGAATGCCGGAACGTTCTTCTCCTCCAAATCAGCGTACCGGACAGTCATCTCTTTTCGTTCTTTTGTCCATGATTCGGGGTCCCACCACGTGTAGGTGCCGGCTTCACCCCCCGGGATTTTTGTCGATGGTGCGCTGCCACTTTCTTTGGTTATCCAAATCCGGAGCTCCTTGTGATATCGCCAGTTCCGATTCCACCTGTTCGACAGGCACATAAGTATGATTACAATAAAAGGGCATGGTAATATGCAAACAAAAGAGCGAGTCCAAGTCGACTCACAGTTCCTGGGCCGCTATTTCCTGTAGTGCGTCCCTCGGACTCGAGTAGAACATGTAAAATAATGTTTCATCGCTGAAGGCCCCTGCTTTACTTGGCCCAGGTGGTGGAGGCTGCACGTTATAACAGGCAGGAAGATGGAAGTCCGGTTCTACGCTCCGTGCTGCTGATTGATCGGCCCATGGAGTTATGAACGTCGAGTACAGGTTCCTTCGCATGACACGGTTGACAATTCCCCATTACTCTATAGAACCCGGGACTCACCCCTCATAACCCATGTCGAGGCCCACCGCACCTAAATCCGTGCCAACGCTACTCAGACCACCGTCTGCATCAACGCTCGCATTCTTTATCATGGCCAGCAACCCCAACAGCCCCCATCGGTCAGCGGCCGAGATGAGTACCTGCTGGGCAGGCGTTTGAGGATGGTGATGGGACTGATTTTGTGCTTGTGCAAGCGAGCTATGCAACTGTGCGTGAGGATGGGGAGCTTGCAGCGGATGGCTTCCATTTGACGCATACGAGGTGACTCCAGGAGGTGGAACGCCTGGTGGATTGAGTGACGGCTGGGTTTGTGGGTTGTTGGCCGTGTGAAGCTGTTGTCCTTGTGAAGACGGGTGTGTTGGCGTCGATTGTAGTTGACCCGGAAGCTGACCCTGCACGAGGGGTTGTGATTGTGGTTGTGATTGCGATTGTGTTTGACTCGCGGGTGCTGATCCATTTGGTTGCGAAGGTGGCAGATTGGTATTAGGGGCATTCCATGCCGCGTGAGACACTTGGTTGAGCTTCAGGGCATAATTTTGCTGGCAATTCGGTGAGTATTTTGTGGCAGAAATGCGCCACCAATTCGCGAGCAAAGTGATGGATGGTATAGGGAACGGTGCACGTCAGGGAATAAGGTAAGGTCCCACTTACCCTCTGTTTGTCAGCGTCACCCTGGCTTTGGAAACCAGGATGGATACCCCGCAAGTTGAGCATTCCCGGAGTCCCTGACTGTTGTGTTCCTGCGAGAGCCGAAGAGGAAAGGCTGTTCGTGTTCGGTTGCTGAGCGCCATTCAAAGAGCCTAGAATATTTGACCGATGGTCGTTGAAACCGTTCAATCCAGGCGGATGGGCTGGCGAGTGATTCTCGGACGACTGTGGCTGATTCTGCGACTGAGGTTGGTTCTGGGATGGCAGTGCTTGCTGGCTCTGCTGACCGCCCAAGGCAGGGAAATCTTCGGGACCAAAATCTCTCGGTTGAGGGGCAGTTGAGACTGCGGTCGAGCCACCCTGTCCTGCCTGAATCGCGTAGCTGGTCGCGCTAGACCCTGACGAATTGTTGGCAGACGATGTGAGTGTGGCAGTGACAAGCGAGGGGGCGTTGCTGTTAGACGAGGGATTCGACTGACCGAGCGATCCTAGTGCGGGGAACTCGTTTGGATCGAAGCCAACTTCGCTCGCGGAGGATGCGGATGGTGCGCTTGTGGGAGTCGCTGCGGGTGGATTCGGGCTCATATGGGGCGGGAGAGGGGAGGCGCCATTCTGTGCGAGGACGCCTGGGCCAGCACCAAAGGGGAAGGTGGTGGATTGGGGCTGTTGTCTCTGGAGGAAGGGAGACTGCGGTACGGCGGGGGTGCGGTGCGGGTTCTGTTGTTGGAGTGCGGGTGCGGGGAAGGTGCGTTGGGGGAGGGGGTACTGGGACGTCGGATAGGGCGATCTGAACTGGGAAGAGAGGCCAGCGGGGGGGGCGAGGCTCGGTGGACGCTGTGGGGGTTGACCTGGGCAGGGTGAGGGTGAGGCGGGGGGACGGGGAGAAGGCGAGCGCACAGACCTGGGCGGTTCATGGTCGCAATCAGAGACGCTCTCGGTAAATTTCGATTGTTTTTTCTTGGTGATATTCTGATATTCGAGCTCTCTTTTTCGTCGCTTCTCTGGACGTGTTGTCCCTTGTTTGCGTCCAAGTCCACTAACCCTAACCCCATGGAGGTCCTCCACCCCCGCGCAGCCCTCCTCGCAAACGTCGAGGTCCTCGCCCTCCTCCGCGAGCTCGACGCAGCCCACCTCGCACGCATCCGCACAAAAAAAGACGATGCAGAAGACGTCGCCGAGAACCTGCGCACGGTCGAACTCGAGGTGCGCCCCCCTGTCTCATACGATCATCCCGCCTGACCTGCCTCCCAGACAATCCAATACCTCGCCGCAGACTATCAGCCCACCTCGCAACAGTCCGATCGTGGCGTATCTCAGCTCGTCCGCGACCTCGCCCCCTTCTCCCTCACAAAGGCCGAGAAACTCCAGGTTGTGAACCTTGCCCCGACAGAGCCCGTCGAACTCTACGTCGTGTGTCCCCTCTCCACTCTCCACCCCATCGTCCACTCATCATCCCCTCCGAGAGATCGTCGAGGAACTCGAGGACCGTCTTGGCGATCGCATGCATGACATTCTTGGCATCGTCTCAAGGTCCCTGTCCGCCGCCACCCCTGCCCAGAGCGCGTCGTCAACGAACGCATCTACCTATACCGAAACGTTCGATACATACGAGGTAGAGCAAGGATGGGAACACGAGGCAGAGGATGCCGAGTTTGATGACTTGGGGGAGGGCGTTGGGGTTGAAGGTGATCTCGATATGGAAGATGACGACTGAGAGCTCGTCGACTGCTTCCCCTGACCTGGCTTCACGGCGATATCAATCATGGTGTCGGTGTCTTGGCCAATACAATGAATGGGGGTTGATCCTCACACACAAGCCTTTGCCTCGTTTCATACTGGCGCTGCGTCGCGACCCCAATCAAAGGTCACGCAAAGTCGCACCAGAGCTGCTGTACCAGCACAAAACCTCCACGACTTCGGGGGGACTGAAGAATCTCACAGTACTTGAACATGTTTCCGGTTTCGATGTCTCACACTGTGCTTGGCAGAGACATTATGAAAATTTGAAACTGAGACCCGCACAACATCTTGCACGCGACCTCCAGGAGTACTACGACATTGGACGTGGTTCACAGCAAGCCGCTTGCCGGAGACATGCTTTTACCTGGTTCTGTTCTGGATAGAATGAAAAAATATGGACGATATCACTGAAGACATCCATCGTGTCCCCGTTGGACCGGGGTCACCGGGCTAGGCCGCCCTCGCCCTCAGGAGAGCCCCCGCCGCAGTGACGACATGGATGGATGGAAGTAAGGATGGATCGCGCTGACTAACTATGCACACAAGGACTAGCTACGACCTATGAGGACTACTGCCACTCCCCACGAGTGCCAAGGACCCGACCCGCCATGCCAGGCTTCCCCGGTACACAGCACCATCATCGTCCAATTGCCTAACAAGACGTAAACATGTGTGAGCAAACAGTTTGACCATTCCTACCTTTGATGTATTTGCGGACTCCCCTCTTTAAACGAAATCTTGATTGTCCAGTGGAAAATCAATCGACCTTGACTAAGAAACTCGTAAATCGGGTTATCTTGTGGCAAGTAGCCTCAAGCGAACACGGTTGTTTGATCCATCAGGACTGATACAAGTGGCCGAGCGCATGTTTTCACCAGTATGAGGGCCCTTAGGATGCAAAGTACGAGAGGGTGGCTTTGCGCGAAAACGCCCTCGAGACCACCCACAGGCCAAGGGATCCAATCAACCGACTGGGGAGGACCCACTTCCTCAGCGATGACAGAGTTTGGATCAAGAACAAGTGAAGGAGATCCAGGACCACTGGATCTGGAGGGAACATAAAGCAGCGGTGGCAAGGGACGGTCACGGAGTGAAACATGAGCGGCCATAAGGGAGATATTGAGGTGCATAGGAATGAGCAAAGAGCAACAAGTCTCGCGTCAAAGTCCACTCCCCCCGTTCATGTAGAAAGGAAGCCAAGTGTCCACAGAATAATGTAAAGCAGCGGAGGCGTGCCGAATGCTCTGCCGAACTAATGGTCTGCGTTCACAGCTGTGGCATCAGCAGCTCCTAGATTCCCCGACAAGACCGCCATCGCCTCTACGCCGAAACCTTCATCCCGGTGAAGCCTGGCTTTGGCTGCACTGGCCGCGAGGCCAACCCTGAAATCTAAGTAATCCCAGTTGACTCCGAGTCTCAAAAGGAGGTCGTCTGCAGCCTCGAAACAAAACATTCGACAACTGAAGGTGAGATCGGGCACGAGTTTCACGGACTCGGCCTCTGGAGCAGGGATGGGAGAGGATTTAGCGCCTTAGATTACGTAGGACTAGAAGTTTGATCGCCTTCAAGACGGTGACCACTGTGGCGAGCTGAGGCTCAGCCAAAGCATAGCCAGAAGGGCGAAAACTATCGCTGTCGACCAGAATTGGACCTTCTGAGAATGGGGTAAGTGAAAGAGTGCCAATAGTCTCTGGTGCATCGACGACCGACTCTCGTTGATTGACTGGGACCCATACGAGTAGTAGTAACGAATTGATAGAACAGTGGGCGTCATGGGGAGTGACAGATCGAATAGGCCCAAAGTCTGTCTGACTCGCGGCCCTGGGGGAGGGACTGCGAACCTTATCGAATCTACCAAGTCTTCGAACAGAACAAAAATCGGATGCTACAGTCTGAAGGCTCATCGACATCATTCGTACAATTGCGGGGGTAAATAAAACTAGTTTACATAAAGGACGGCCGATTTTCGGCAGAAACATTGTTTACAACTTGTCGCTCAACATGTGATCGGTTCAACATAGCAACAAACTAAGAACATTTTCGGTTCACTCACAGCCACAATTCCCCCCCCAGTGACCTTGTAAACAAGGTAATGAAGCCCTTCTAAGAACTTTAGACCACCGTGGTAAGCTTTTTGAAGAAGAGAGGATCGGCATCGTCTGCAACCGAAGAGAGCGTCAGCTGGTCCCACCGCTCGACATCCTTCTTGATCTGGTCGAGCTTGTTGAGGACGATGTACTGTGCATCAGCACCCAAAGGCAATCTGAGTGGGGGGTTGGCTTCCCGGGAGATGGTGATGAGCGCACGGCTTACTGTCCGCGATGTGGTGGTCAGTCGACAGATGACTCCAATGAGAATAGACATACACTTAGTAGCGTCCCCCACAACCTCGCCAGACTTGTAAAGGTTGCGCATTTTGTTGGCAGGGCTGTCAGGGCCGTCATAGGCAGAAGGCAAGTCGTGGTCGGCCATGTTGCCTTTGGCCCACTCCGTCCTCACGCCCCCAGGCTGGATGGTGATGACTTTGATGTTCCACTCAGGCTGAAGCTCTTTGTGCAGGCTCTCACTGAATCCCTCGAGGGCTGTAAGCGCACATTCAGCTCGAAGCTGTTTTATGCCATGAAACAGGCGCAAACACACACCGAACTTGCTTGCAGAGTAGAAGGCAAGGGTGGGGTTCCCGTTGAAACCACCGACGGAAGATATGTTGATAATACGACCGGCAGGAGTCTTGTTTTCGCGAAAGTACTTCACGGCCTGGAAATGTGGTCAGAGACACCGATGCGTTGAATGGGCAGCCTGAGGGTAGGCGGTCACCTCACGACTGATGCGAACGGCGCCCCAAAAGTTGACCTCAAATTGGTACCGCGCATCCTCGTCACTGGTGGCCTCGACGACACCGCTCAAACCAAACCCGGCGTTGTTGACAACGACATCAATGCGGCCAAAGTGCCGGTGGACATTTTGGAAGAGCGCATCAGCGCTGTGGGCAGGGTTTCCGACATCATATTCGACGACGAAGAGTTTGTCAGAGGGGTAAGCTGCAGTGAGCCCAGAGAGGCTATGTGCCTTGCGCGAGATAGCGGCAACACGTTCGCCAGCCGCAATCACCTCCTTGACTGCCGCTTGGCCGATACCGGCAGAAGTACCAGTGACTATTTGGCACACGGGGTCAGAGACCACGAGAACAGCGAGCAGCGTCCAACTCACTGAGCCAGACACGAGAACCCGACATTGTGAATAAAACTTGCGAGGAGAGATGTGTAATGATACTCATTCTTGACGTGCAGAGGGGCCTTTTTATCTACTCCTGTGTGATACAGTCATCCATCTGCACGGGCATCCACGGGCACTGTGTATGACGCGTACTAGCGGCCTTGACAAGCAGATTAATACCCATCCATCAGCGGTGTTTTGTCAGATAGCAGTAGGCATTCTTGTGAACGTGGCCTAAACGTCGGACAAAAGGTGAAAACAGAAGTCGTATTCTGGATATTGACAGTGCTTCAATGTACTTACCACTGTTAATGGTTATTCCATGCCGTTGCCGGTGGAACGCGTGTGTCTGCTGATCTAGTAGGTAATGACATAGGCGGGTCGCGGTGAAGATCGGTCTAAATGGCCGTGCTTGAGTAAGACTTGTACGCTAGACTGGGCCTTAGCGGAGATGATGGTGTGAGAAACAGAACCCGAACGATGTGCCTGTATTATTACTTAAGTTTTCTGTAGACGGACGATATACTTACTTACTACGGTCGACTTGCTCATACATCATGACATGAAACATCAGTTCTTTGTCATTATGAAAGTAAATGGGGGATAAAGAAGCCGGAAGATCAAACACCTGACTGCACTCGAGACCTTCGGTGCTAGTATGTATTGAGCAGTAATGGGTGCAAAGAAGGGAGTCGGCGGTTTCAGGAGCAAAGTGACAATT
>JBBPRB010000166.1:0-23507 GCA_038092815.1 Hortiboletus rubellus
ACAAATTCTACTACACACAGGTTTCAACCTCCGGGAGTGCTTCATGGCGTGTACACCCCGGTTGCATCCATCTTCGCCGGAGGGTATTTCTACAATTACGAGACCATGCACCTCACCCGGGCGGCTCTCTCATTGCCCTCCCTGGACGAAGAAGACAGTTTAACTAACGATGATCGTCCTGGCTTTCTCCGTACGTTAAGTCGGATGCTCATTGCCCTGCGGTACCGGTCGGAACCGCGTGAGTGTTCCGCCTCATACTTCCCTGAGGTACTCTGATCGATCAGGGGTATTTCAGGGATTATAGGAAAGAAAAGTCTTCTCAGCCTTTTGCTGATAATACTGGACCATACCTCTTTGGGAAAGCTCGTTCCAAACACCAAGGATACGTCGGTCGTGGCAAACGAGGAGAGGGGTGAATTGGCCTTTGCCGTCACTACCGCAAAAAGCCTCCTTAAATGGATGGGGGTGAGTGTAAAAGATGCAAGACAGTTTGTAGACAACGAAGGTCCATACTACTCGGATGGTAACGAATCGGTCGAAATTCCGGCGGTGGCAGATGGGGCCCGGGACCCTGTGTTTCCAGACATGGGTGGTGAATTTTAGTTTACAGTAACATGAATCTATTTTATGTACACGCCGCATAAGTGAGTCACAGAGGATACTTGAGATTGAAAGTGCAGGTTTCCAAGGACCATACCCGGGTGGTTCCGATACCCCGGCCCGAATCCGAGAGCCCCAGACCCCCAGGCGGCGTCGCTGCGTTAGTACGAGATGGGTAGGAATGTCAGACGCCTTGGGTCTCCTCACAAGTAATCTCTACGTGCTTTTAAAATCCCAGAATATCATTACTAAAATAAACGAAAGGAATAAAAGTCCCGGTTTCGGGACCACCCTATCTGCCCGCGCACCCGACGCGCTCCGTAGGAATTTCGGCGCCCTGCAGCCGAAATGTTCCCACGGTTCTCCCGAGAAAATTGCAGGAAGTAGATCGCACGCTATATTACAGAACATGTCCGCGCTCATTGCATTCGAAAAATTTAGCTTCTCGGATTGGTACAGGGTAGTACTCCGCCGCGCGCTCTTTCCATGTGAGACCGAAGAGCAAATAAGGAGGTGGGAGGGTGAGGTTTCGCAACTGTTTTGTCTCGATGATTCTGCAGTGGGTGATCTAACTCGCTAGGAACCTGTCGACGGATGGCTTATCGGTGTTACAGGTCACCTTGGCCGAAAAATATCTGCACCAACATGGCGTTATGTGTCAAAATATCAGTACCGATCAGCAGGCTCTCCTCGTCTGTCAGAATCTGTGGTTGGATATGTCGAACGTTGGGGCAGGGGGAGGCGGCGTCTCCGATCCTGTAAGCAGTCTGGAGTTACGCTCAGCATTGGGGGTAAGTGGTCAGCTTCTTCTTAAGTCATCATTCGGGCCTATGACTATGATCCTTCTTCGTCTTGTTCTTTTTTAAAAAGCATACAGCAATGGAGAGTCCATTTGCGATGGATTCGGGAGGGCATTTCACCGATTCTGAATTGGAGGCAGAGGATGGACCGGGAAACAGGCTGACGTCCCGTAACGCTTCGAAATGGTTCGCATGCGTCTCACAGGATCCAGAGGGGCTGGTATTGGAATGGACGCGCGCGCTTCAAATCTTCTTTTTAGAGAATCCATGTGAGGTGCACTATTCTTTCTGGCCAGCGGATGCCATTTAGTGCTGAAAGTCCCATTCATCCAGAGTACGGAGATAGCTGCCGTACAGACGCTCCGTGAGTTGCGAGAAGTGGGTAAGAAAAGGAGATTCCGAGAGGAATTACAACCGATCATAGCAGTGAGTCTGTCGTCCTCATTCTTTTTTCTTTTTTGGGGGGGAGGTTTCCTAGGTTGATACCCGAGTGTGTTCAGGAAAAGGGCCTGGCAAAAACTATTCTTTCGGTTGCAAAACCCTCAATGGAGGGCGCCAGTCAATCGGAATTTCTGAAGAGCAGCTCCAGAACATATCAATGGAGGGAGGCTCTATTGTCCTGTCTGGTAACCCTGACATCGGGATTTATTCCAAAGGATCCAGATGAGATACGAAAGGAAATAGACGTGCGGACAATTCCGAGCACGGGCCGTTCGCGAACGGAACCGTGGCGCCTCCTCGCCCTGATTTCCGATCGGAACCTAATTCCCTGGGCCGTCAAGCCCCATTCCATATTTTTCCTTTCCTCGGAACAGAACTTCCTCACCGCCTGTTTTGACTGGCTGCTAGGGTCTATTTCAGATTCTCGGGAGATAAATGTGAATGCAACCTATGATATACTATCCTCGGTTGGATGCTAACGCGTTCAAAAGTTCGGGCCTGGAGACATCAGGAAGATGTGGTGCGCGATCTGCAGACTAACTGAAGAAGAATGGTCGAGATCAACACTCTCCGACGAAGTCAAAGATATACTGAAGTTGAGCAAGAAGTTACGCGACAGTCGTAAGCGCTGGAAGTCCGGCTCCCATTTCAACCGGAACCACAACCGGAACCCTTCGGATAAGGCGTGCGAGGTTTGTCGGGACTTGCCCAATTCACAGAAATGTGTTCAATATATCTCGGTCCATGAGCACAACTGGAAAGACCTAGAAAACAAGCTTATAGTTCTCGAAAATGAAGGCACGAGCTCCTTGGTACGTCCCCTGCTCTTTGGGCCAACTTCAGGGCCTAATCCCCCTCTTCAAACTTTCAGAATCCCGACGGCAACGCAGAAAAATGTGTGTCGTTGGAAAGCATTCATATGGATCACCTCAGATTCGACCAGAATATCCATAAGCGCTGTAGTCGGTTCGTCATCCACTTGACCAAGCCGCCAACCGGCGAGGAGGTCAGTACGCAGATGAAAAACCGACAGACTAGATACACTAAGAAACGTTACTTGGCGCAGGTCGCTGGAATGGTTTTCCACTTGCTCGATGAGGATGAAATGCAACAACTCGCAGACAATCAGGCCAAGATTAAAGCATTGACGACCAAGTTAAAGCGCCGAAAAGCTCTGTCGGGTTGGGGCGATGGCCAAATGCACCCCCTGGGTTTCCGTCAGCCTTCCGGAGGGCGGCCGGGGGACGGTTACGCGCCGTATCCCGGGAGTGAGGTCCTAAGCCGAGAGGACGTTCATGCACTTTTTGGTTACGCCTCAGTCAGTTACCCTCTACCATGCGGTTTCGTGGGTCTGCTTGAAGCTCTGACTCCCCTCTGACAGGACATTGAGTGTCTCCTCGCCAGGCTCGAACCACATGCTCCGTCGGTGGTCCACGAAATGAAGGACCTCGGCCGGGAGGCAAGTGTATTCGGCGACTACGGAATAACTGCATATCACTGCTGGAACTACATAGCACCCCAACATTTCGACGACGACCGCGCTTGGACCGTGTCTTACCAGTTGAAAAAAACCGGTTGTTTGCCGGACGAATTCAACTTTGCCCTTTCTCATTGGGGACAGGTTCTGGAGACCATGAGCAATTGTGCTTGGTGAGCCTACTGATTTCCCTGTCACCACATACTCATTCAGCCCAGGTGGTTCAGAGGTGACCACTTGCATGGATCGGTAGCCCCTCGGGCTTCCACACTGCGTCAAGGTCAGCATCTCTCCCAAGGGGTCGGAATTACTATGCCTCGCAGGAGTCTTGACATGGCCAGGAAATATGCACAGGCACGGTGGAGCTGGGAGCATCTATGCGAGCACTGGAAAACAGACCTATGATACCGAAATGGTGATAGGTGATAGGTAGCAAGGATAATCCCTGTACACTCACTCACGTTCCAAATGATACGAGGAACCGGAACTGCGGACTGCGGCCTTCGGGTAACACCTTCTATTCTCCTACCTGAGATACATAAGAAGGTATCTACGCATAGTACGTACAAGTCGGTATATAGTGAGAACGTACGAGACGATGTTTCGACACAAAGACGCCGCCAAACACTTAGCGTACCTGAGACTCGGTCGCCTTGCTTGCCCGATTCGCCTGAAGTCGAATGCTCGCCACTTCTTTCGACACCTGGACGTCACCTTCTTTATCGGCAACCTGCATCTTCTCGAGGTCCACGACACGCTCGGCCAGCTGACGTATGAGCTGCATCAGGTCTTCCTTGTTTTCCTGTGCATTGGACGGCAGGGATTGGGCGGCTTTTCCACGTGGACGGCGAATATGAAATACGCCTGAGTTCTTCAGCCAAAGAAGAGGGACGAAGGATCATGAACGTCGCTCACCTTCGATCGTGCATCTGATTTTGTGGGAAACACACTCGGCGCATGCACGTTTGGCATGGGCCCCATCGGGCCATACACATGCTAATCCATGGGATCTGCAAGCGTCACAAACCTGAGCAAGGTCAGCAGGTTCGGACGCCTCTGCATTTGGAACGACATGCCTTTGGTTCCGTGCTCTCGGACTGGACGGGGGCGGGTTCTTTTCCTTTTCCTTTCAGGCTCGCACTTGTGGGATGCCCTACGCAGTTGTCGCTGTCGCCCTCGTCGCTGGAAATCATCGGAGTAAACACGGGAGAGACCCACTTCTGCTTCCTAGCACGTTTTGGTCGGTCCAGTACTGAGGCACGTCTTTTTTCCTTGAGATTCGAGGTGGTCGGTTGCGTTCCAGAAGCAGCACTGGAAACTGCCGGAGTGAACACGGGAGAGACCCTCTTCAGCTTCCTAGCGCGTTTTGGTCGGTCCAGTGCTGAGGGGCGTCTTTTTCCCTTGAGATCTGAGGCAGACGGTTGTGTTCCAGAAACAGAGGCGCCGAGCTCATTGACCGAAAGGTCTTGGAAACGAACCGCAGCTGCCTTGGGATCTGAGACTGTTGTTGTGGAGATAACAGACACTCAATCCCCACAGCAAGTCGTAAACCTCATGACGCTTACTTCTTTCTTTATTCGGACCAGAGGTCGGTTTGGAGATGGTAGTGGTGACAGCTTGTGTTTTAGAAGGAATGCCGGAGAAAGAGTCTTGGGTGGATGACCAGGCTATCAATCTTGTTGCCACAGGGGATGAACGTGCTTACCGTTTTCGGTAAAAGCGTCACTGGAAACAGCTACGAGTTGCTTAGGAGCCGCAAAAGTGACTGGATGTTGGATTGAGTCAAGAAAGTGGAAACGAGAAAAACAAATTTAAACTCGCCTGGTGGCGGCAGATTCTCCCACCAGAAATTGCCTCCCTCCAGCCCAGGAAGTGCATCTGCAGCCACGACCACAAAACTTGGGTCGGTAACCGACGGATCGTCTGCCCGCACACGATCAAAGTCGATGGGCATAGCACCACAGTAATGATCCAAAAGCATGTCTTTCAGGCTTCCAAGGAGCTTGGAGTGCGGACGGCTTGGAGTTGGCGGTGGAAGGTTAGTCTGAAACAGGAAGTATGTGCATGGATATCAGAGAGTCATAT
This sequence comes from Hortiboletus rubellus, assembly GCA_038092815.1. Classification (NCBI taxonomy): domain Eukaryota; kingdom Fungi; phylum Basidiomycota; class Agaricomycetes; order Boletales; family Boletaceae; genus Hortiboletus; species Hortiboletus rubellus. Next base: position 5,404 of record JBBPRB010000166.1, read on the forward strand.
TAATGGTATGCTTACAAGCTCACAGGCCAAGTGATCTCGCATCCAGGGCATCCAAGTTTCCTTTGGACCAAGGATACGAGGAACGAGTTCCAGGGCGGTCTGTACCCGGACCGTAGTAATTAGGACATTCAGGTCGACAGTGCTGGACGTGTTCATGGTGGAGGTGGTGTTTGGCTTGAATGAGAAAAATATGGACTGGAACCGCAGGAATGCTGAAGGAAGAAGTCCACAGGTAGCAGGCTTACGTAACTGGAGTCTCTGACATACGTTACGTGCGATACGGTTGCCAGACCCTTCCAACCCGCATCGCAGCCCGCCAGTCCCATGTACAGGGGGTGGAGGAATTTGGCTCTGGAGGATTTAGCTACGAATATGTAAGTAGCGTAGCAAAACGGGTAGCTGAATATATATGCACTAACCCTGTAGTGTCGAGTTTTACCTCACGCATAACAACCCGCGTGAAATCCAAAATTAGCTCTTGTTTCCGAACCGGCGGCGGTTTTCACCGCGTAAGGTAAGATCGACCCTGCGGCTGGGGCGCATATGGCGCCCATACCGCCGGCCCTCGGCTGCCGGAAAGCGCCCTTCCGAAGTGCTTCCCGCCCCCTTCCGATCGGGCTCCGTCCGGGGTCTTATTTTTCTCGAAGAGCACGGTTCAATCACTCGAGCACCAAAGTCCCCTCACGTACCTCAACAGAGCCATTTATATCGCGATTAGAATCTGACCTTTATCTCGATCAACTTTGTACATGACTCACGGTCGAGCTTTACATCCACGTCGGTCTGTAAGCAAGTATAGAGTCCAATAATATGGTCCCACATCCTTATCTTCAGCGCACAGCAGGGGAGAAGCCTGGTTCCCGAACAAGTGGGGATTGGACTCTGAGTATTTCTCAGGAAGAAGCTTCACTTTCTGGTGCAAATTTGGCCCAGGTCCAATTTCTCTCTCTGTGTCGTGGTATCTAATCATGTAATTTACGGGTGAAGGCGGACGGGGTTTAGAGGTAGTATGATACCGCGCTGAATGCACCTTACTTCGTCGTTGGTCCACCTCATGCAATGCGCCTTTCAAATTCCAACGCTGACCTCGTGTGAGAAACATCAACTAAAACCCTATTCACATAGCGATGTCCCGACGATGAAGAAGTCTCAACAGACCTTGAGATATTCCGCCTCCACCTTGCTCAATTTCGTGCCGGTAGCTTCTTGAGGTCAGCATCTCTCGAAACACAAAGTTATTGGTATATTAATGACGTTGGTGAGAGATATGATTATAGCAAGAAACGGATAAGAGCTGAGACCCGCCGTTGCCGGGTTTGTGGACGAGGCCACGGTTACGTAAGGGTTCGGGCTCCGAACTCCCGCACACGCGCCCTCACACCCAAGGCTCCCCATCTCCGACGCTTACGCCTTCACCACAGACATGAGCAAAGAAAGCAAGATAGATGAGACCATCCTCCTCGCTACGGCGCGTGTACAGGCCGCCCTCGAACTTGTCCCTCGTTTGGTGGGTCCCGCCGAAGCCTGGATGCCCTGGATGCGGGACCAGTTGCGGGTCGAAGTGGTAAGTGACGCACGGTTCGTGTCATACATAATGTACAGGTCTTACTATGTCGTTAGGAGCGACTCTCCGCACCCACTGTCAACTCGCCGCATCCCAGGCTTCTGGGCAGCTTGACAGACATGTTGCTCGACCACTACAGCAGTGGCATGGACGTGGAAACGCTCCGCTTCGACAAGGTGTGTATGGACGATGCGTCCATCACAGGAGAGGGGTTTGTGGACATATCGGTAGATGCACTCCCTGAACTGAAGGGAGGTGACTTCTGGTGGCAAGCGCTTCCCCCATGTGGTGAGTTGTCTGCTTTGGGGTTTGAAAAGCTCGTAGTTTGAATCGATTTCCATATAGTGAAATTAAAGGCACGTTTACCACCTCCGTCATCGGCGACACCTTCGGGCATAGAGAGAGGGCCATCAAATCCACCAGATCCTAAGCCCAGGGAGAAGCTGGTACTGAGGTTGAAGCGACCTCCCCATCTTCGACTTCCACCTCCTGTTCGCATAGATAGCCATTCTGCGGGCCAAAACGGTAAGCACGCGTATGGAGGTGAGTCCAAGAGAGTGACTCCCCGTCCAGAGGCAGGTACCGGAACGACCGGAACGCCGGCTTCGGATCTGAAGAGCCAGAAACGAGCGAGAGAGAAAGACGATGGTCCGTATCCAAAGAGAAGGAATGTATCTTTTGAAACATCTGTCGTCATCGAAGACGAGCAGGAGGATGAACGCCAGGCTGGTCCTTCGGTTGGCCCGCAAGGGAAAGGGAAAGCCCCCGCTGTCGAAGAAGATGGCTCGGAGAGAGCAGAAGTTACCAAGGCTAGTGCCTAATGTATTTGTTTGTATATTCTGGCATAATGTGTTTCTCACAGGTCTGTCAAGCCTGCAGGTCCCGTGGGTCGGAATGCATTTGGCGCTCTGAAACTGGACCCTCGAGCTCCCAGAATCCGAAGCGTGCATGTACGGCGTGTGTGTCACAGAAGACACGTTGTGAAATCCCAGGTGAGTTCGTACGTCCTTCATTCCAGGGTTTACGTGCTGAAGAACTCAGGCGTCTTTTCCATCCGCCGTCTTCGAGGTAAGGTAGCGGCATCCCTCCCAGTTCACGAGCAGAGCGAAATAGAGCGGTGGGAAAAACGTCTGGAGGCCATGGAGCAGAAGATTTCCCAGCAGCAAGATGAAAAAGAACATCTTCGAACCCAAGTTTTCAATCTGCAGCATCAGGTGCAATCCTTGGAGGCGCGTATAGCCAGATCGTTATGATAGACATTCTTGCGATGAAACTCGTAGATTTAACCGTATTTTAGTAGTATTTACATCGAGTCCAGCGGAGTTTACGTTACGCCGCTCACACGAAGCGTCGGCCCCCGCTTGAAACCAGAAAATATAAAGTGAGCGTCGGGCAAGATTCCATGCTGCCAATAATCCTCATTTAATAACCATTTTAATTTACATCCTGATATTAATCTGTATGTTATGGATCATATGCACCATGATAGACCCCTCCTACCCTTCCCAACCTTTCTTTCCGGAGTCACCCCCCGCCATTCCGACGTTTCCGAGCTTTCCGAGCTTTCCGGGTAGGGTCGGTAGCCGTTTCTGGGGAAGCGTAATATACCCTAGCCAGTCCATAAAATTTCACAGACCTAGGTATTATAAGGGCTGCACCCAGTCAAACTGTCGGGAATTGCCTGTGATCGCCGTGTTGGAAACATACCCACAAATCTTCGGGTACGATACGCAAGTCTTTAAGTACTTTCGAGAACAGTATGTTCAAGAAAGTTGGATATATGTTCCTTGAATACTTATGTCCTGATTAGAAGTGAACTCTGGGGTACGATCTCACCTCCAATACCTGCAGCCAGCGCATTCTTCGACTGTGAAGGCTCCATCCCTTCTGGTTTCGTGTTAACCTCTCGTAAATATGACGCGAAGCTCACAAAGAAACGGTTCACGGGTGAGCTACAGGACCGGATTGTCGCAAAGCTCAGAAGGCGGGGGTTCGGGGGTGCGCTGTTGGAGTACGGCGAGCGACATGGCGCACGCGACATGTGGGAACGTGACCTTGCCGGTCGCGCGAATGGAGCCGTCGACCCTGGTATCAGTGTGACCTGTATTCAGGGGTGATCGACTACGCCATCAATTTCACCTTTCCTTGGTGTGCGTATCCGTCCCCTGTCAACCCGCCTGGTTGTTCACTCCAGGATTCCTCTTGTAGCGTCTGGCGGAGAGTTCTATTTCTACAGTATTCCTGATGCGTTGAGCCCCGAAGCGTCAATGGATGCAAGTATCTTTCTCAACGGTTCGTTTGTGAGTTATGGTTAGGTGGGTCGATGTTAATACACGCTCTCCCAGACGCCAGAACACGTGCTGCGATCCATGCACCTAGGAGCAAAGTCTGGGAGGAAGTTATCCCTATCACGTTTGCACCGACTAATAGCACTAGTAAGCAATTTGTTCACAGCTAATATCTTTGGGGACCCATTTAAGTTTGATCCAAGTTCTTTTAACGAGATACGAGAGTTGACCCGCAACTAATGTTTTCCAGGCGTTGAGTGAGTACAGGTCGTGATCAGCATAATCGGATACTCACAAGGGTCAGACCTACGGCATTCCTGACCGACCTTGCCAAGAACCTGACGGCGCATGACATGTCGGTCATCATATACTCTGGAGAGGACGACTCCATCGTTCCCCACTTTGGTTCTCAGAGGTAGGTTCCTTTCCCAGTCCCTATCGCTACAGTTTGTTCACATACGTATATAGTCGCCGTTGCGCTTTAACGTACCGGTTAATAACGGAACAAACCGTAGTAGGTATCACCTGACGGAGTACTTCACTGGAATCCCCTCAAGCTAGTGCTGCACAAGAATGCTAGTACATTCGAGGCGACAACGTTCCCGTACGAGCCGAAAAGTTACTAGAACACCTATTTAACGAATGCTCCAGTACCTTGGCAGCACCTCCGTTCTTCACAACAACTAGCCAATATCAGATATCGATACTGTTGTACTTTGGATAAATTTAATTACCACCATGAATAGACACCTGCTTTGACGAGGCACAACCCTATCTAAGACCTCAGGCTGTAGTGAATAGCCGTACAACGTTTTTGGCGTTTTCAACCGCTGGGGGACAAGTTGGGTACGTATCTCCGAAAGGGTGAGGGGCGGTAACTTAGTAAGGCTGCTTACTACAGCCGGAGTTAAAGCTCCGCCCGCCTAAGTCTCCGAAAAACGTAGTCCCTGCCCTGCCCTAACTCGACCGAGGCCTGCGACGTGGCGTTCGCTTACCGCGTTGGCTAGACCCAGAGCCCGTCGCTGGTGACGTGGTCGACCCACGATGGGCAACGGGAGCGCAAAGGAACCTCCAAGGAGACGCCTGCCCAGGAGGTGATGCGTCGAGATGGTTGGTGAATTTAGCTCTTCGTTCAATCCCAGGGGTCACGCTGGCCTGAATTTATGGGGCGCCGGGAGCTCGCAAGAACCGCCGTGGAGACGCCTGCCCAGGAGGTGACGCGTCGAGGCGGCGGGCGATTTTTGCTCTCCATGCATCCTAGGGGTTCACTCTGGCCTGAATTTATGGGGGCGCCAGGAGCTCGCAAGAACCGCCGTGGAGACGCCTGCCCAGGAGGCGACGCGTCGAGGCGGCGGGCGATTTTTGCCCTCCGTGCGTCCTAGGGGTTCACCCGGCCTGAATTTATGGGGCGCCAGGAGCTCGCAAGAACCGCCGTGGAGACGCCTGCCCAGGAGGTGACGCGTCGAGACCGAGGGCGATTTTTGCTCTCCGTGCATCCTAGGGGTTCCCCCGGCCTGAACTTAAGGGGCGCCGGGAGCTCGCAAGAACCGCCGTGGAGACGCCTGCCCAGGAGGTGATGCGTCGAGACGGCGGGCGATTTTTGCTCTCCGTGCATCCTAGGGGTTCCCCCGGCCTGAGCTTAAGGGGCGCCGGGAGCTCGCAAGAACCGCCGTGGAGACGCCTGCCCAGGAGGTGACGCGTCGAGACTGCGGGCGATTTTTGCTCTCCGTGCATCCTAGGGGCTCCCCGGGCCTGAACTTACGAGGCCCCGGGGGCGCACCTGAACCGCCGCGGAGACCCCTGCTCCCGAGGGGCGATGTGAAAAAAGTCAGCGATTTTGCCCTTCGTGCCCCCTGCCAGGGGGTTATTTCCCGACGCCCGGGAAAATCCTGGCCCCTGCCTGGAGGTTCAGGTGCCTCATTCACTCGCCCAGGGGGCCCTTAGGCTTGAAATCCCATTTTCTACCCCCTTCAGAGCCGGGGATGGCGGGCAGACCCCCCAAGGTCCCGACGGAGACCCCAATCCAGTTTCTTAGTCCGAAGCCTTTCACGGAGTAACCGTCCTCTCTACCTGCGGTAGCTTGGCCCTTTCCCAGCCCGTTCAGAGCAGTTTGAGTAGTAGGTAGTACCTCTGTAGCCGGGCTCTTGTAACCGAAGTCGTTACGTAATTCGCTCGGAAAAACCTCACCCCGGTTGGCCTATATGCCCCCAGAAAGAATGAAGCCCGCCCACAAAAAAAGACTGACCACCCACAAACCCATATCCATCACCAAGTGTACATTTACTCCCGAAGACCCTCATACAAAATCAGTGTTATCGGCGGTCTTGAACTCAAAGGGGATCGTTTTGATATGCGGTGAGCGATCCAACTCCCAGGTAGAAACTTGAAATGGTATATCTGGGCTGACCAAGTTGCCTGCATAGGCGCAGGTATTTCTGTGGCGGCAGGTATACCTGATTTTAGAAGCGATCAACAGGTCCCTGGAGTTCCAGAGCTGGCTAAGAGGAAGCTGAAGGACATGTTCCAGCTTTCGATGATTACGGTGAGTGAGCCAGTGAGGTAGTGTGATGGGAGTATGGGTAAGGGGTGATGCCATGTCATACAGGATGGGAATCAGCATGCGTTGTTTGGACGGTTCATTGCTAGTCTAGCTCAAAAGACCGACGAGAGCAAGCCGACCGCATTCCATGAACTTGCGAAAAGGTTGGACGAACGTGGGACGTTGGTGCGTATGTATACGCAGAATATTGATGGCCTAGAACGCAAGGCAGGCTTGTCCACGTATCATCGGAAGTATGCAGAAAACGGGCCGCAGCCGTGGAGATGTATCCCGCTGCACGGAAGTCTGCAGTACCTATACTGCCCGTGTTGTCATTCGGTTGAGGAGGAGGAACGGCACAAACAAGATCTCATGGATGGCATCTTTCCCCTCTGCAGTAGTTGCCAGGGAGTACAAGAGCAGAGGAGGGACGCAGGAAAGCGGGTGCAAACTATTCCAAGGATGATTCCCGACGTGCTGCTGTACGGTCAAACAAATCCAGATGGTTGGCGTGTTTCTGAATTACAGGAAGAGGACCTGTATGGAGAGAGAAGGATTGACCTAGTGCTGGTGGTCGGAACTGGCATGCATGTCTCGGGAACTCTGGCCCTCATTCGGAACTTCACGGAACGGGTTCGGAAGATCCAAGGGGATTCAGATGGCTCGCCGCGCACCGTATACCTCAACCTGGACTTCAGACAACAAAAGCGTCTGCAACATTTGTTCGATTTATGGCTCCAGGCTGACTGCCAGTTCGTGGCTCGTACCGTGTTGAATGCGTTGAAAGCGGAAGGCGGGGCTGAGGGGCGACGCAGCAATGCCAGCTCAGAGGCCGAGGGGGTCAGGGAGACCAAAGAGGTAGAGTGGTTTTAATTTACTTCAAAGAGGAGATTGACTCAAAATTTGATCCTTGCAGTCCGTCAATGATGTGCTGCTGCTGAGCTCTGATATAGGGACCGTGGAGGCGTCCACGGAGGATCTGATAGTCGACTGCAATCAGATTGTCGGCTGGCACATCAGGTATATGTTGGATACTGCCAAGGGCGATTCAGAGTTGGTGGACGCCATTTATCTGCTCGGATTGGCAATAGAGATGGCGCTGGGTGGAGGGGGTTTCAGAGTGGCAGACCTTCACCTGAGGAGGGTGGATATCTTGAGAAAGGGTGACAGACGCCTGGAGTTGCACTTGCGTGTGCTGAGGACATCTATTGATTTCATTCGTTAGTCTACGTGGATAATCGTACATGGTAGTCAGGCTTTCAAGCATGCCCTCTTCTACTCTACGTTTTCTAGTTGCTACCAGGATCAAAGTGTATGGCAGAAATGGTGGGAGAAACGCAGGATCATCACACATAATACATCATTTCCCAACCGTTTTCTTTTACCTGGACCCCGCTGTGCTTTCGAGCGCTGGATATATCAAGTTCAATGCGGTAATATAAGGATGCGCTACGTGCCATATTTTCAATTAGGCCGAAGTGATTCCGATGGTTCCGGATACGGGTAGATTTCGGAAGGGGCGTCGGGTTACTACGGTAGGTGAGGGGTTGCGTGAAGGTGAAGGTGGACGCTAACGTATACTACATGGTATAAATTAATTCTGAACCAGAGGTGGTCCCAGGGCCCAGGGGATTGTTTCCAGGCGGGGGAATGGCGTAACGTCGGAATGTCGAAGGGTAAGTTTGTTAATCCAAATCAGAGCCGGACTGATCTTCGCGATCTTGGTCATCGGCATCCTCGCTGTGACTGTTGTCGTCTTCTTCTCCTGGGTAAGGTATAACTTCATCCGCTCTGGGAGGTGGGCGAAGTCTGGGCTGGCCATGAAGAGGTTGGCGGACGGAGGGATTGACGGCGATCTTAGGCCCTTCCAAATTGCCCTGGGGAAGAGATTGCCATCTGGAAGAACACATTTTTCTGGTACACCACATACGGTCTGATTCCGTATGTGGAACCCAGGCGAGAGCATTGAATTTTTTGCGGAGTTCAGCGCGAACTCGAGCAAGCCTTCGAGGAGGTAGTTGTTGTATGAGGGAGAGGTAGGAACTGAAATAGCGACATTTTCTAAAGTTCTGCAGTGGCTGAGTGGGGACTGTGGGAGGAAAGAAGCGATCGAAATGTTTGAGCCACTGCTCCGGGGTACAAAGGATATACTGGACCGCCTCGAAGGGGAATTCAAGTTGTAGATAGAGATCTTCGACAGCGAGCTCTTCTCTGAGGGTGAGCGGGATGTTGGTCCATGGACCCTGACTGTGATTCTTGCGATTCGGAGATTCTTGGAGGATGTCATAGAACATTTGCTCCAAGATGAGCTGAACACGGTTTTTGAGGGGATCCTCAGGTTCCTGTTCGGGATCATCATCCGGATCGATGAGCTGGCGATTTCCACCACCGTGTTGAAGAAAATAGTCAACATCTGGACCACGGGGATGTTCAGGATCAGGAAGAGGCAAACGATCGAGGGAGTGGCCAATCTCAGGAAGAGGTTGGTCTTGAGGTCTGATGGAACGAACGTCGATGGTCTGGTTCGAGGTACGATTGTTGGTTCTTTGGGCGTGGGCTGGTCGGTGGGCTGGCTGGAGCACGGCAACCCCAACTACCATGTGACGAAGCTCATTCATCGTCCCCTTTTCATATGCTTGAGGGATAACGTGTGCTTCATACGTCTTGGAATACGGAATGCGGTAGACGTGTGTGGCTGTGTCCCATACCACATCGCATAGGAAATACGCCCCGGCTTCATACATGAGAGGTTGGGTGGGCGCATTCGGATCCTCGGGATCTGCATTCGGGTCCTGAAGGACCTCGGGACATGCCTGCTTGGCTAACTCACGCAAACGATAGTCTGGAGTACGGTGTGTACCGTTGAGAATCCAGATGGCCATGGCACCCAGAGCAAGGGTGCTCTCGGAAGAGCGATTCTTCGGAGGGGTTACCGCAAAATTACAGACCACGACGTGGATCGCAGCAAGACGAAGGAACTTGAAATACCTGTAAGAAAGAGTGATGACTCGGAATTACTGACTGTTTCGGATTCTGGATGAAAGGGATGCAGTTTACTGACCACCAATCCTTAGCCGGAATTTGGACCATGGTTTGATTAACCAGGCGCCGAGGGAACCCAGTCAACACTTCTTGTGCATGGACCAGGGAAACTCGGACTTCCAGCCTTGCACATCCTTCTTGAGGCCTAGATCTTTCTCCCCTTCTTTCAGCATCACCGGTGCAAGCATAAAGGATGTCACCCTGTTGCTCGAGATCTCTCTTGAGCTTTTGGCAGACACGATCGGTGAGCAACTCCAAGGGCTTTCTTTGGGAAAAGATTCCCTGGTGGAGCTGATAGGAAACGGCCTTTTCAGTAGTATAAGCCTGGATGTAGTGGATGGTGTCTGAGCGTCCATGTGGAGTCCAGCGGAAACCGGCAACATCCTTGAGATGCATCTGGTTGTCGACAAAGAAATGTCTCTTATCAGCAAGGACCTCCATTACATTATCGAGTTCTGGTAGAAGAAAGCGAATGAGGGCCTGGTGACCTCTGGTTTGCCACGTGACGACCTTTCCGGGGATTCCGAATTCCAAACCGACGTCGACCAACCACTGTTCCTGGTTGATCGACTGCATGTCCAGCACTCTAGTGAGGTCCTCCAAAGCATTCACACGCTCGTAGATAGGATTATGCTGACCATCTTGCCTGTCTTCTTCTCCGTCGCCCTCCAGATTGTGAACGGTCGCCGCCTTCCAACCACGCAGCTCATGACCAAAGTAGGCATCCCGGAAGTAGGGACGGAGGGTTTGAATCCGCTCCAAATACAAGTGGGAGAATTCATCCAGAAGATGTGAGGGAATGTCGAGAGAGGAGAAATGGAGACGACCCCCACGATCCCGGCTGGTTTCTACCGCAGATGTGTAGTCTCTTGGCCAATGGGTCGCTTGATTCGGCATGAGACGTAGGATGAGGGGACGAAGACACTGGTCATATATGGACTCTAGATCTCTGGTGGGGATCTTCTTCGACTCTGCTCTCTGATACATCCGAGGAAAAAAGACACGGACGGAAGACCGATTTGCGACCTTTCCAAAGGCTACATTTGGGATGGAGTGCATGGGAACGTACACGGGATTATTCTGTTCGAAAAAGAATCAATACATATATGTGACTGAACTCACAGGATCAGCCACTTACGCGTGAGTCGATGGCGAGAGAATTGACATGGTTGTTCGCAGTGAGAGTATCCCTAAAGGAGGGTACAGGCCAGACCGTGAGGGGGACACGGTAGGGGAGTGTCTTGGTGGTTCCGATCAACGAGTCAAAATCACGAGTGGTGGTGAGGTTCTGGATATCCGGTTGGCCCTGGATAATGTTGAGAGTGATGGAATCCTGATCCTCTAGCTGTAAACCCTGTCGACCGGCTAGAACGAATTTGAGAAATTCGAGTTCATCATTCCTACTACGTCCATTTCTTTGATAGAGTCGGGCAGCTTCATCCACAAATTCAGACAGGGTCAATTGGACCGGGTCATCAGCACGATCGTCAGGGTAAGGTCTTCTGGGCATCTCGAGGAGCAGGGGAATATATTTGATACGATATGCAACGCTTCCAATGCTGTGTGGTAGGAAAGGGAGGACTGAAACCAGCTTGATACCTAAATTTATGGATCGGCACCTTTCGCTGTTGACACAGATCAAAGGGTCTACAAACCGGGTCGCCGGGTTCGGTAGACTCTGATGGGGCTGACAAGATTTTTAGAGTTTAATCAAAGAACCCAGAGCAGACTGGAGCATGATCCGAGGGCAAAGGTATAACCAAACAGAGCCTTAGTAACGTATTCTGATATGCTAAGGTGACCTAATCCTGCCTTGACTCTTGTCAGATTCGGTTGAGAACACAGCAGTGACCTTGTTTATCAACGGCATGGGGGGAAATATATCGGCGTTCTGAACTGCCGGTCCAATGCCGGACCCCGCATGGGGCATCTTAGGACCACACTATATAGGGAAAGCTCGGATGATGCTGTAAGTGGTGCAAATTGGCAGTGGGCCACAGAGGGTAATTAGACTTTATTTGTGACAATAGGGCGGATTCCCTAGAGCATTTTAACCGAATGCCTGTTCCGGACGCCTTGAGGCAGCGGATGGGACGTCTGACACTTCAGGCTCCAGGTTGGATTCCCTTCCAACCGAAGTTTGACAGATCCTGGAGGCCCCACCCATGGTCCCCTGTATGTATACTACTTTCCCTCTATTTAATGGCTGGCAGAGTGTGACATTCATCAAGGAATAGATTTATGATCGGAATATACAAATTTCCTCTATGCTTTCCTTTTCCCTTTTCCACGATCCGAATGACCGCTACTCTTAAATCGACGCATGCTGCCAGGAATGAGGGGGGCACCCCCGATATTTTCTACTGAAGGGGACTGAGAAGAATTCGAAGGTCCTTCAGTGGCGGGGGAGAAATATGGAGGGCGACGGGGTTTGATGCCAGTAGTAAAGCTTTGGGTTTCATTAGAAACCTGATCAGAAGGAGGATGGTGGGATGATGGGGATGAGGGAAGGTCGGTAAAGAAGGAATTCCCTGAGTAGACGCCGACAGGAGAAGAAGAATTGGGTCGTGAAGACGATGGCGGCAGCTTATCAGCCTCGTCAGAGGAGTCTCCAAACAGGTCCCAATTCATCCCCGGAGTTGGATCTTGCATCTCAAGATCTACAGTCAAATCAGGAGGTGTCATGGAACGCTGAGCAGGAGCCCATGAGGTGCTAGGGGAGCTTGAGAGGGGCTGAGTAAATGGTTCCACATGCTCTTTATTCCTTTTTTGCACATCCGGAGGAGCGAAAATGCCCGGAGTTACCTGCTTTGATTTCTTAGGATTGACCGCATCATGGTCAACAGAGGCCAGGGAGGTCAATTCTTTACGTTTCCCAGAAGGATTGGAAGGATATAGAGGGCGTTTAGAGGTAGTCCTTCTGGCCTTCTTTTGCGGCCGAGGTTGGGGGGAGCGGGGCGGGGGCGGGGTCTTCCGGGCCTTCCGAATCCGAGTCGCCGGAGTGGGCCGGGTCTAAAGCGGCGTCATCACCGTTGAATAATTTTACTAACGGGAGATAAGTTAGAAGGGAGGAAAGAACATAAGGGTGGGACGGACATGTCTGGTCATCCATACCCACAAAGGCGCGGTGGAGCATTCCTTTGTCAAAGGCAAGGTTGTTGAGGAAGATGTCCGGGGTTCCACGGGCTACCAGACGATAAAAGTGAACCTGCTTTTGTTGGGGAAACCTATAAATCCGGCCACGCAATTGTTCATCATCCAATGCAGACCAGAGAGTGTCCTGTACCGAAGGTTAAGCTAAGGTGAGTGATTTGGGTGAAAGGTAGAGACAGACCGCAATGATCATGATGTTGGAGCATGCAAGGTTAAGGCCCACAGCTCCAACCATGGACAGAATGAGCACTCGAGCACCGGCATGATGGGTGCTCGACCTGAACTCGTTAAGGACAGATTTGCGCTTGTTGTGTGGGGTTTTCCCATTCAGCTCTACAGTCTTTATGTTATAGAGGGCCAGAACCTGGATAGATATATGACGTGAGTGGAAAAAAAAAAAAGGTGGACAGATAACAGGTACATCACGAATTGCCGCATTAGAGGATGGGAAGACGGAGAAAATGACCACGCGATCACACTCTGCATGATGTACATCTTCATTCATTACTGTATCTTCCACCTCAAGGGTTTGACCATCATTGGAAATCTTAAGGGGCAGAGCATTGTCTTGCTGGAGATGGTGATGAACTATCTTTGCAAGCACGTCAAGCTTGGTAGAGGCCGCATTGTTCCACTCAGCCATGGAACATGGTTTTCTCCAGGTGTCATTTGTAGTACGTGGATTCATATGGGGATGAAGGAGTCCACGGCGGAAGTCAATATAGAAATTCTAAAGGGGGGGTTAGGTAGGTAGGAAGCGCAGGATCGGAAAGATCGGAAGGAATCGGAAAGATCGGAAGAAAGGGGGCGGTAATTCCGGAAAGGCGGGCTGCCGAAACGGAGCTTGGAAGAGAAACTCACGCTGGTGGAGTTGATGAGCGTAGTTAGAGGCGAATTCTGCACCATCTGATCGGTTATAGCATTCAATGCTAGTTTCTCCCATTCGCGTAACTCCAGGAGCATGACATGCTCCTGGTAGGGCCTCAGGCCGAAAATCTTGTGTCCTTGGTAATCGACAGAATCGAGGGTGCGCCGAATGACATGCTTTGAAAACGCATCTCTAATCCATGGAATATGGTTCTGGAGCCGGGGGTAATACTCAGTCTTGGTGAAGTCGTGGGCATCTTCCCCGGAAAGTAGGGCGCGGAGGTGATTTCCAGCTGTGTCAGACTGCCGCTCAACTCGGCGATCTCTGGCCTGTGCACGGTTTAATTCCTTTTTTACCTCATCATATCGACCTTTGTCAAAGAAGGGGCGAATGCCCATGAGATGACCCATGAGCCATAGATCCTGTGGATAGAGGTAGGCGAGGGTGAGGGTAGGGACTAAAGGAATACACACCTGGAATTTGGTCATGATTGGGGTGGCGGTCATGGAGACCATAAAGGATGAGCGAGAACGGAGGGCATACGCTGCCGTGTGCAACTTGTTGAACTTGCGTGCAACATGAGCCTCGTCCATGATCATGGCAAGGTAGTCACGATCGTAAACAGTGGAGGCGACTTTTGTAGCATAAATGGAGGATTTTCTAGGTTCTTCATCGACATTCCGAATGACGTCCACCAGTATTGTGGATGCGTCCTCCTGAATGGCCTAGAAGAATAACGGTTAGGAGTTTCGAGTACCATACCCAGGAAAGCAGAAGCATCGGTAATCACACACTTTCTCTGTAGCCAATACTATGCGATGACAAGGGTTATGGTGGCTCTTGGTGAAAATTTCTGCCCACCAGGTTTTCCGTGTGCTCGGCTTGCCGGTATAGGGAAACAAGTCGAAAGAGCCACGTTTTAGGAATCTTTCAATCTCCCGTGTCCACTGGGAATGAAGGTTGACCGGGCAGATGATGATGAAGGGCTGGTTGGGAATGTTACCGTCCTGACCCTGCCATTTCCTTCCGGCTGGGATGGCGGAAGTTTGACGATAAGAGTGGAATGATCTGAGAATTGAGAGGAAGCCTACCAAAGGCACCAGGAAACGTTCCATTTTTGTCAAAGAAATGACGGTAGAACGCCAAGCAAGCTATAACACCTATGACTTGCAAAGTCTTTCCGATACCCACGCCATCCATGAGAAGTACGGGTTCGCACTCGAAGGCACGCTCCAGCATGCGATAAATGCCGATCAGCTGATGCCAGCGTGGACTCAAGGGCTCACGAGGACTGGTCTCAGAGGCGAGCCACCTTTCGCCTTCTCCACTCCATGGATCTATTACACCATCTGGATCAGTGTATTTCTGGAAGAAGGGGAGAGCTTTGGCATCCCCGAAACCGAGATAAGACCAGATTAGGTCTTCCGATACTTCCGAAAGGTCTTCCGTGCCTTCCTTCCAGAAAAAGTCGAGGGGGCGACCTTCGGGAAGTTCGACGGGGATTTCAGAGTTTTCGGAGTCGAGATGCTCCAGGGCAGTTCTCACAAGTTGCTCAACGTCTCGGACATCTTGTTCGGAAGCGAGTTTTCGAAGAGCCTCCTGGAGAACCTTGGGTAGCTCTATAGCCGGCGTCATGGAGGTTGGAACCACATCCACTATATTACACTCACTTTGTATGTCTCCTTGATTACTATCATCGTTCAAAGCAGCAGCAAGCATGGCGTCCAAGGTTTTCTGTTTGTCCTGAAGGTCCTCCAAGGTCTTTTGGTCCTGATAACGGACGAGGACAGTAATGACACGGTGGAGGCAGGTAAGATATGACTTGATCATCTTGACCGATGGGCTTGTTCCTTCCTGGGTGATAGCTAGGAAGAGAAGGAAAACCGCCAGCCGAGTTTATGACACTCCACCGTGAAGGCATGCCAGACTCACCTAACCATTCTTCCTCTAACCTAGCCTGATCCTTGTCAAGCTGTCTGGCTTCCCGAGATATCCCCTTTCGGTACCGATTCCATGTTTGAACTAGGAGTGTGTCCACGAAGCTCTTGATCGCCGGAACCAGGAAATTAGCATCCTCTTCATAAGCAGATTCGCCGAAAAGAGCATGAGCGAGGGGCGTAGTAACCACATTTGAGACCTGGGAAGTCTCAAGACTTGGAAGCTGTGAGTGAATATGAGCTCAGATGCATGTCGGGGTCTTTCAAAGAGAAAAAAAGCCTACCTTGTGTGTTTTTGCCCGTGCCATGGCATCATAAGGCGAGCACTTGTACTCGATGAAAACTTTATCGATCCGACTGTTCATCTTCCATCTCTTCCCCCAGTTTTCCTGCACCCACTTGTTCCATGCCATCCGTCCGGCATGATCGTTGTCACCCAGTCTTTGCTTGGAATACCGGATTTGCTCGGCGGTGTCACCTGCTGACCAGATATTTCTGGCATAAACTTTAACGCACTCAGCAATCCGAGTTGTCCAGCTATGAACGTGGGGAGCCTGGGAATCGGAGTCAGCACCAGCTTCAGTATGCCAAGGTACCTCGGATATGTTGGTTATGTCCTGCCAGGTGGTGCTCGTCCATGGAAGTCCTTGGGTATTTCCCAATATAAGTAGCGCGGCAGTGATAGAAAGCGAAGGCATCGTGATTTTTGTACTACTGGTGAGGGGTATGTAGGAGAAAGTAAGAATTTCTTCCGTCAGGTGCAGGGTCCGCTTCACCCGGATGATTAAGTTTTGAAATCGGTGGAAGTAGTATATGCTACTGATGGGATAAGCGGGCCGACATACTTATTAGATACAACGGTGACCAAAAGGGTCCCTCGAGCCCTTTTGGAATTCAGCCCCGAATGGAACCGGAAGGTCCGGAAGACGGAAGGTACAGGCACGTACGTACGCGTAAATTTTCCCCATCGCCCAAAAAAGATTTACAAGTTCCACACAGAGTGGAGGATGTCAGGGTTATTTCATAAGACTGGAAACAGGTTTCTAACCCTGATCGGATTGGGATTCTCCAATTTGTCATAAATATCCGGTCAACTGCGTCACCATCCCTTCGTGAGCGGATTACAGGTAGGATAATGTTGGCACGGTCACGGCCCAAATGCCGTACGAGTAGCGTTAAAGGTTGCAGGGAATGGTCAGAAGGTGCCACTGGGTCCAGGTATTTTGGGTCACAAAATTGCAACTTTTAAACATGCTAGTTGGTCTAATAGAGTTTTCCAGGTTACCGCAACCTCAGCCCGACGGGGAACCCGCCGACAAAATTTACTAATAGCGGACGTTTTCATTGACATTCTGCAGAGTGTGGGTTCTATTGTATACAAAGCACGTTAGACTGTACCCAAATGTAGACTAAGTATAGTTCGCTTCTAAGAAAAAAATATCCCAGAATACCGACGTAAAACAATAAATGTGTAAGCAATTTGAATAAACAAATCGGGTTCAGAATATTTATCACAATATGGAACCAACAGATACTATTTTCCCGTAGAAGATGCTGATACCGTAGCACATTGTGTGGGAGGTATGAATGAATGAATAGGATGCCGCCAGGGATTCCCGTAGGCGGGATCACTCGGAAGACCTTCGGAACCTCCGGGAAACTCGCGGAACTTCCGGAACCACCGGAAACTACCTCGCCCTGCAGGGGAGTCCCGGACCGCCCAGCCTGGGTCAAGTGAGGCGATTAATATATATATATATATATAAGGGTCCAGTAGTTTCCCAAATTAGGAATTGGTAAGTTCCGGCGGTTCCGAGGACTTCCCGAGGTACTTCCGAGAAGTTGGGCGGAATCCCCGGAACCACCGGAACCGGTCGCCTACTGCGGTGGGAGTCTTGGACGGTCACGTCCATGTGAACTTGAATACATATGTGTAACCTTGATACCCACTGCACCAGTGGGAGTCTTGGACGGCCATATACAATGTGACCGTGTGTAAATATTTGAAACCCTAACACTTATTGCACTGGTGGGAGTCCTGGACGGCCATGGTCATCTGAAGTCATGCAAAAAAATAAAACCTTGACACCCACTGCACAAGTGGGAGTCCTGGACTGCCATGCCCATGTGAAGTCATGCAAATAATTGAAACATTAACACCCACTGCACAAGTGGGAGTCCTGGACTGCCATGTCCATGTAAAGTCATGCAAATAATTGAAACCTTGACATCCACTGCACAAGTGGGAGTCCTGGACTGCCATGCCCATGTGAAGTCATGCAAATAATTGAAACATTAACACCCACTGCACAAGTGGGAGTCCTGGACTGCCATGTTCATGTGAAGTCATGCAAATAATTGAAATCTTGACACCCACTGCACAAGTGGGAGTCCTGGACTGCCATGCCCATGTGAAGTCATGCAAATAATTGAAACATTAACACCCACTGCACAAGTGGGAGTCCTGGACTGCCATGCCCATGTGAAGTCATGCAAATAATTGAAACATTAACACTCACTGCACAAGTGGAAGTCCTGGACTGCCATGCCCATGTGAAGTCATGCAAATAATTGAAACATTGACATCCACTGCACAAGTGGGAGTCCTGGACTGCCATGCCCATGTGAAGTCATGCAAATAATTGAAACATTAACACCCACTGCACAAGTGGGAGTCCTGGACTGCCATGCCCATGTGAAGTCATGCAAATAA
>JBBPRB010000167.1:0-23416 GCA_038092815.1 Hortiboletus rubellus
CTCGTCTAATTCTGTGAAATCATCTTCTGGATCTCGCATGACTAATCAGAACTGTATAATAAGATCCTTAAGATGTTGTAGATGACAAGCACCCATGGCTATATGGCTTAATCAGCTACTGATACTAATGTGGTGTCGCTAGTAGTATTAGACATCCGAAAACTTGCAAAGATTGCCGAAGCCGTAATTAGCCAAAATTAGCATTGTGTAAAATTACTGATGCAGCTCGAAAGCACGAAAGAATGGAGGGGTTCCAGCATCCGCATATTCGAAAACATATTCTGGACATAACCAATGGTGATGATATCAAATGCATGGTGCAAACCATCCTTGCCGAAACTGGTAAAATCGACATTCTCGTGAACAATGGAGGTGCCACGGCTATAGGTGAGTCCACCTCACCTGGTCCCTTTGATGCATCCCCTGTTGTAATGCTCATCATCGTGTGATGCAAGTCGACGAGTATCCCTCCCCCCACTCTTACTGTTGCTGGAGCTCAAAGATGATGCAACAATGATGCATTACCATGCATGCAAGTTGTGTCACTGGTGCATCATTCACTCACTTGAATTGTGCCCATCCCTCGGGGTCATGCATCACATAGTCCGCCCACCTTGCGCACCGATGGACGGCCTTCTCGTTTCCTAACTCAGCGTGCCAGTGATGGCGCATCAGCCGCATCAGTTTGTAGACGAAGGAAATATATTTCCTAATATAGTATCATTCAAGAAATGACTACTCCTTGCTATCGCGAAATATGTACACTACTCTCTCTCCTGATGTCTCCACTATCTGCACATGTCGCCAACCCTATGACATCTGCCCATGAGATACAACAACTTGCTGCGAGGGTGCGTCGAAGGGTGGCTTGCCGCTGTGCGTATGCACGATAGCCTTCCAGGAGTGCAGGATCATCGGAGGTGAACTGTGTGCCCCTTTCGTCCCAGCGTGCAGCCTCCCATTCAAAGAAAGCCACTGTTCTTCGCATTTCTTCGAGCAATAGCTGAACCTCCTTGGCCCAACGATGTGCACGTGCTCTTGCCTTGCACCACTCAATTCGGATGTCTACCATAGCCATAAGTGTGAATGCCAGGTGTGAGCAAAATTCGAATTACCTTCTAGTGCACCTGTTTCGTCTGCGCTATCGTTCGGAGACCCACGCATACTCCATATCCAGGAGAGCTTTCGGGTCCCTTCTGTCTCCCCCCAAAGGAGATCCAACATCCCTCGGATATCTTGGCGTTGCAGAGGACGGAGGATAGAGGTCCAACCCATCTCCTTCGAGTGAGGAGCTAGGTTTACGAGAGCATTGCGAGCATCGTTGTACTTGCTCGCAGCTCCTTCAATGCGACCTTCGATCCCCTTGAGAGTGTTGCGAGCGCGGATGTTAGCACCTTGGCCACGGAGGTTTCGATCTTTAAACTTGAGAATATAGCTTTGTACATGGAGGTTGGATCTGAGGGAGTTGAGAGCATCATGCACTTGGGCTAAGCGCAGTCTCCATTCAATCCGCAGCACCTTCTCGTCACAGGAAAGGCTTCCAACAATCTCAGATGGGAGAAAGAGGCTGTATGACTCTGGCAGTACGATAGTATCTGCTGCTTCCATCCTCTTCTTTGCGCGTTTCGCCACAAGCATGGGCATAAACAATTGCTGCAGTTGGACCCAGCTATCAATTCGCCGTTGGAGTGCATTACTTCGCTCGGTTAACCGCGCCTCTTGATTATCCGTTGAGTGGAGCCCCTTGTCCACTTTCTCGCGTCTGAGACGACGTCTGCCAGTGGGAAAGATAGTGTCAGTGGCAAAATGAATAAATTAGCGAGTAGGTTCTTACTGCAGATCTTCGATCTCAAGCCCTGTACTAATCAATATACTCATTGTACAATCCTCGTGGAGCTTGGATGTGTTTCCGTGTAACAAGTCGTCAGTGTCTTCCTTGGCAAGCTCAAGCCGCACTGCCGCCATTGTCAAAGCTGTTCGACGTATAATTCAATGTCAGGGAAACTTTGGACAATTTTAGGGAGGACTTACTTGTTCCTGTCCATTCATATGGATTCGGTCGTGTTCGATCTTTTTCCCATTCCAGGAGTTGCTTCTCCCATGTTGCCAAATCACTTGCATGGTCAGCAGCGATGTCTCCCTCGAGCTGTTCCAGAGCTTCTTGAAGTTCAGTGTGTTTTGGAATGGCGTTCTTGAGTTTCCTGAGCAAATCGTCCCCTGTTTACAGTGAGGATTGTAAATCAGTCTGTGAGAAGAACGACTTACGAAGGCCGGCCACTTTCTTCCAGTTCGAATGGCCGAAGTGGTCGTCGAGGATATCTCGCCTTGCACCAGGGCCCATTTCCTTTGTACTTGATGCCGCCGGATTAATGTTGGCCCAACCCCTCTCCAGGGCTTCTCCGTCCGTCCTTTCAACGCCAGGTGTGAAGTTGAACGAGAACATTGTTTGGCATGCTTCTATGTGCGCAGGGAGATGGAACTTAGGTACCAAAAAGGTGATTTGCTTTTTGTTTATGTGCAGCTGCAGGTTGTGCGGGAGTCTTGTCATGCGCTCCCAAACATGTGTGGACCATTGGCAAGCAATGTTGTAGGATACTTTGAGCCCTGGCACGCCACTATGATGCATCGCTGAGAAAAATAGGTAATCCATATTGATGTACCTGGAATGATGTTGTTACGATACATATGAATAAATGCGTGACAAGCAGCCTACTTTTCACCCTTTTGCAAGTCCCCGACGGCAGTGGGTAGTTTCATATTATGACGAGCGCAGTCGATGGTGCCGATGCCCGTCGCTGCCAGTCCACGACTGGTCAATGTATCCGCTCTATTGACAGCAAGATGGCTTGAGCATGTACTCTTCTGCTTAAGGTTGTCAGTATAAGGTTTGTAATGTACGCGGACTACTGACCTCTTGGGTGGTGTTAGCAAATTCTGACAAATGGGTCTTGTATGCGGCCTCTTCGACGAAGTAGGCCCATCCTTTACTGAGGCTTGGGTCTACACTATCCTTCGAAACCTTCTTGCGTTTGAGGCGGAAGTTGGCATCGATTGCCACAAATTGTGCATGAATCCATCTGACAGACAAGCATAAGCATGCTGCATAACGCATCGAAAGAGACTACTTACCGCTTGTCTTTGCCGATATCATGAAAGTTAGGCAGTAAATTCTTCCCGGGATGAGGACAAGCGGGGCATAAAACCGCACATTGGCCCTTGCCTGTAGCATCCACACCACGAGGGTCGTATGCTCGGCCTGCGCGCTTGAGCATCTTAAGGTGGCACCATTCTCGCGACATCCTAAGAAAGGGCTCATATCGGTCCTGAAAATTGCATTAGTTGTGAACCGCACACCGAGAACAATGTCCTGACCTTTACATCACCAAGCCCCGTGTTATCCATAAGTCTGGACAGCAAACTGTAGAACTCGTAGGCCGATATCTTTGACTCCAAGGAGAGTAGGTGGAATTGTTCAAGTACACGAAAGGTCGCAGCAGTCCTTGGTCGGGCAGAAGTTGCTGGGAACCAAGCAGACCGAAGAAGCTGTTGGAAATGACTTGACGCTTCTTCGCAATTGCAGAAGTCCAGAGAAATGGTATGAATGCCGTTAGTATCAATGACAGTGAATTTGTCGTCGAAGGCGCGCTCGGGGTGACAGCACCGATGACCAGGTGTGTGCCCTAATTGCACACGCAGTCCAAGAGCCTTTAGTGAGGTTGGTTCAAAGAAGCTGCCATTCCAGATCTACAATACGTTCAGTCACATACATACATAGCGAACTGACTGGCAAATACCTTGATTACATGCAAAGGATGGCGAGTATGTGTGGTGAGGACACAGTTGCGACAATAAAGGACTTGTCCCAGGCAGTCCTCGCATGTGTAACATGGCTCCGCTGTGCCACACTCAGGACATGACAAGCCCGAATACTGAGCTCGCCCCTCTAATCACAGCATCTCTTGAAGGTATACGTCCTGGTCGACTATCCAGGTTAGCAAAGGATGTGCCTGTAAGATATAATGTCAACATAAACTCTATGCAAGAGATAAAAACCCCACGCCAGCAGTGAGTTTACGGGAGGTTCCGGACTCGGAGGGAATGGAAAGTTCACCATGCGGCACCAACGTGTCCATATTATCCGAGTCGAAAAAGTCCTATGTGGCATCATGAATAGGCGGTGCAGGAGGGTCCCGAGTCTTGCCCTTAAGGAATTTGCTTGTGTGCAGTAATGAGCCATTGTCGTGTATCTCATACGTTGTATGGTAGCGCTTGGTGATTGCTGCAGTGTCACGTGACAAGACGGTAGTGGTTGGCTTCTTGTTACGTTTCTTTCTCTGCTCTGACCTCCGGTTCATGATCTTACTGAGGGCTTGTGCAGCTTCATCCACCTTCCCAATGCCTGTGGGGTTTTCCATGACATGTGTGGATTGACCCTCAGGACACGAAATATATATCATAAGCACAGATTTGATTTGCAAGATAAGGACACGGTAGATTAGTAACAAGTAATCGCACTATCTACTTCCTCCTCGGACGTAAGTTTGACCGCGTGCAGCCAGGAACTACTCCAGACAAAGGAACTGCGGGTTTGGGTGTCGATGCCTTTGAATACTCCTGTCAGCATCGTGCGTCAACCCAGGATCAAGCAAGGTATGAGTGTCACTTACTGTTTTAATACGTCTGACGGTACTTTGACGTCTAGTCCGTGGAGGGTCATAGAGATTCCCCTCCTCGTCAGGTCCTTGCCTCTGACGTGGACGATCCTTGACTGCTATCTGAAACGTCTCCATATGCCACTCAGTTGCACGCAGAACAGGCAAGGCCACTGAACACGTACCACTGGGCCGCCAGTATCATAGTCAAACATCATCGAGAACGTCTGGAGGGATATCTCTCTCGGAAGAGAGATTTCAACCGTACGGGGTTCCTCGGGCATTCCAGAGATGGATGGTGAGACACGGGACAGGTGAGGTGTGTGGGGATAGGTGAGGTGCGCATGTCTCCAACTTTCTCTTTATGTATCTCAACTTTCCAACCGATCTCACTGGCAAGAAGATATATAAATATTGGTTAACTCTCATAAATCACGAGCTGCGGCATTTTGTCCTCACTTGCCTAATTTGCAGACTCGGAGATGAACGCTGTAAGGAACTGAAGTTCCTTGTGGTCGTATCCTATCATTCCACCAACTTCCACATCGCCCCTAATCATATTCCGACGAATCCTAGCCCAACCCGATTCAATCCTAGTCCAACCCGATCCAATCCTAGCCCAACCCGATCCAATCCGATGCAACCTGACATTATCCGTCCGTTTCCGGATCTCCACACGTGCAAGATCTATCCGGATCTTTGTTTTTCATTTGGATTGTTTTCTTTTGGTTTCATTGAGCTGTCATATCACTTTGACATAGGCCTAGACCCCTTTGTAGTGTTCCGCATGGTTTCTGTTTACCCGTGAAGGGACGATGTTCTTTTTCTTTTTCTTTGACGTACTTGGTTACCAATTGATATTTCCCTTATTAGGAAGAGTCTTGGGTGTTCCCTTGACTATAAAACCCCTGTAGTGCGATGGATAATATATCTTTCGCCCGTGTGCACTGATCACCCATTTCCTTGCTGCAAAGCTGTGTCTTTGCAAATCTCATCACTTTTCTGCTCATATCTGGTCCTCGTCCTTGACTGGATCTCTCTTATCTCGTCACTATCTCATCAAATCCACTCCGGGTTTTTGGATTCCAATATCGAACGTATATTCCTACTTCCTTCTATCTCTATTTCACTTTCCGGATCTTTTTCTCATCATTTTTCCAGATCGGATTCGTCCAGGTTTAGCCCCTATCTTTCCAGATTCCTTTCCGGATTGTGTAGTCAGGTCCTTCACCCCCACCAGCTTCTTTAGGGTCCCTGGGACGAACCTATTCATACCCTTCTTTCTTATTTTCTAGTATCCCTCTTGCTATTGCAGCACAGACGGGACTAGTGTTTTACAACGTGAAAGAATGTCTAAGGAGAAAGCGGATTTAGTAAGGGAGAAGAAGAAATTGTAACAGTATTCCCTCAAGACCATGATGATAGTGTCTAGATCCAGTTTTCATATATATCACATCTCAAGTATACAATGGTTTTTCAAAAACATGTCAGCTTTACACACCACATTCAGTTGATGATGGTCGCCAACCACCCAAGATGCTTGTACAGCCCATCACCCAATAAGCCCATCCTTCACTTGACTGTCTTGTCTGAAATGGACCCCTCAGTGATACCCCCTGTGTGCTGATCCTCTGCTTTGGTCTCAGCAATAAGCTGATGCTCAGCAGCCTCCTGCTCAGCCTTGCTCTTGCCCTTCATTGCAACCTTGCTCGTAGCAATATGTTGATGGTAGTTACAATACTTGTCATCTGTGTCAAATAGGCAATTGCACCACCAGAAAGAGATTGAATAGTTGTTGGTGAATGCCATGTGGTGGAAATCGTGGTGCTCAGGACCCGACCAGAAAGGAACAATGTACTGCAGCAACCAGGAAAAGTCTAGGGGTGGAAAAAATAAAACAATACTTCTCAGACATGTCAAACAAGACCAACCATAACCACTGTGTACATTGATGGCCTGGAACAGATGGAGCATGCCCCAGATGTAGACAGTGAGGATGTGGAGGTTCTGGGTAAAGTAGTAGGGGATGGATCCAGTGATTGTACCAGTGCTGAGGATGAACACCTCACCAGGGTGGGTGTACTCGACAGCAAGACCAAAGGGTGCCAAATACTTGTGGTGGAGCTTGTGGATGTGCCTGTACAATGGTCCCCAATGAAGGGCTTGGTAAGCTAAACAAGTGATCAGAGAGGGCAACCATGGGAAAATATATCGTACCAAAGTAGTGGAACATGTCTTCAAACACGAAAAAAATGGCCACTTGTGGGAGCATAATCTACCAGGATGGAAAGGGCACTTGGTATGTTTGCATACCAAACATTTTGACCATGGGATGAAACAACCAGATCTGAAAGTATCATTCAGTGCATTCACATGGTCAGAGTTGTAATGGGACTGACAGCAGGCAATTCAATGGTGAAATGGGAGAAAAGGACCTGCTTGATACACTCCCATTGCTCTGCAGCAGTGGGAATCCCATTTGATTGGAGCTTTCACCTTTAAAAGCATGGCATGCTGTCAATGATGATCCAAGGAACACAAACATCCAAAGTAAACAATCTTGACATCATCAGCAGACATCAATATGCATCGGATGTGTGACTCACTTCATGTATCAAGAAACTCATGAGACCAGTTGCAATGGTGGGGTTGCCGATCCAAATGTACTATGCAGCTCAGAGCTATTGAGCAGACTCGTGGGTAGCTGCCACTGCCATCACATTGAAGGCCATGGTGAGAAGGGAAGAGATGAAGAGCTTTCTTACATTGAAGCTCCTTGCACACCTTCAACCCGATTATTCAATATGGTTCCTTGTGTGTTGTGGAGATTGAAGTCCTGGAGAGTTAGAGCCCGTCGGATAATAGCCTGTTACATCTCTGGGCTGGTTTTCTGGCCTTTCTGCATGCCTGTGGAGCTGTTAGAGGTCAGTATCTTTCTGCAGTGTTGAACTCCAAACCCAACAATACCAAAATCACTAAAACTTGGCCGATCTCAACTGGTCAATGCAGAACAGAATTGTTGGCAGTATGTGATTTGAGTGGTATCCTTTCCAATGAAATTCGGTGAGTGGTTGAGCAAGTGGAGTCAATGAAAGATAGAGCATTGTTTGGGGACCAATTTTCCCACATGGCCAACCTGTGTGAAAAGTACAGTAATACTGTCACCTGCACGATACTCTATGCATTTGTTGCTTGGTAGGCTGATTGATGTCAGAGTGAGAGGAGTGACCGTATGATGATAGAAAGAAAGTTCGTTGAGAAAGGAAATACATAGGAAGGTATTACGAAGTGCTAGCAATTGGGTGGGCGAAAAGCCAGAGGCTTTTTCTGACCCAAAACTGGACTCTGTGATGCCAGGACAAGCGAGCTGTGAAACCCTGAGAGGTAGGAGTGTGCAATACATCATGTGAGTGAAGCTCTGGATTTAGGAGTAGCAACTCACTTTTGGGGGAATTACCTGACCGGGGGGAGTATGTAGTGGCGGAAATCATCAAGTAAGTCTGGATGTTGTTGAAGGAAGGGGGCAAGGACGAGCGCATGGTGTCTGAGGTATAGAGTAAAAGATTCACTTGACCACCGGCCGATGGTTTTTATGACATCGAAGGGAACTCCTTTTAGTAGGTAATGTAGAGTTCTGCTGATTCTAAGGTTATGCCCTTTCAAGTCAGGCATGTCAGGATGAATCTTCTTGATGGACTCAATTCATTTAATGACTTCCTTCTTTGAGAGGGGATGCAAACCAGTACTATGGTGTTTCCATGCAAAAAGGTGATGGTTGGGGGAGGCTGAATTGAGGCAAAAATGATTGTCGATGGCGGATTTTGGGTCTGTAAGGGATTTAGGATTGAGGGGGGTGCAATGTGTTTGTTCACCTTTGGCCAATGCCTTTGTATGAGGGAGTGAAAAGGTGATGACTGGGAGGTCTTGGTGGTTGCGGGAAAAGGTGATGCCTGTGCGGGAAATGTGTTGAGTATGGTCGTATTTCAAGATTGCAGGAACTGTGAATTCACCTAGCCACGCGACGCAATAGAAAGCGCATGTGATGCAGGCAAAGATGACTGCATCTCAGGGGTTGTTGGTGTCCATGGATTGGCAGAACTTTTCTAAAATGAGAACTGTGAATGGGGCGCGTTTGGGGCACTTGTAAGATGAAGGTGTGAGTCTGTTCGCACCTTCAAGGAGAGCTTTGTATTCAAGCTCTTTGATGTTCCATTCGAGATCATGGAGAATGTGTCATGCTTTAATGGCTGTGGTGTAGTTTGCAATGGTGGATCCGGAATGTGTGCCAGTACAGCTGGCGAGGAAAGCGGAAAGAAGGTTGGGTGAAATGGGTGCACGGTGACAGTCTGGTATGTTGTGTATGTTGCAATAGACGTGGAATGTGAGAAGTCCAGTGCCATAGAGTTCTTTGGTTGAATCCGCCCACGACGCTCCAATAACTCCTAGGATGTGGTTAAGATCATCATCGGATACCAACGGAAGGCTAGGTTGGCTGACAGAGTTTGTTTTGGAAGGGGAGCGTGGGGATTCATGAGCTGGGCACCATAGGATGAGGCGCTAGCAGGCTAGGCAGTGTGGGCGGAAGGAGGAGGGGGCTGGGGTAAGGTCAGGTTTGTATGGGCAGGGTTTGGGGAGTGGTGCCATTGAAAGAGTGTAGGGGAGTGGGTTGTTGAAATGCAAAGTGAGGGGATTAGGGGTTGTGGAGGGAGTACCAGACAGCTTCGTCATCAGCACGCTGGTGGGTGACGGATCTGCTCTTTGCGTCTTGTTGCTGTTGGAGACAATCGATGAGCTTGGCTGCCGCAGGAGGGTAGGTACCATTGGCGCGGGCGAGAAGTTCCCGTGGGTGGGGGGGGGTCAGAAAAGTCGATGACGAGCTTACTAAGGTGTTGAGGGAGGGGAATGTGAGGGAGGAGGAGGTCGGGATGGCCATAAATGCCTTGGGAGGGGGCGTCTGCTGGGTTGTGTTCACTCGGGACGAAGTGAGGAATGATGCTAAGGAGGAGGGAAGATTCACCAGCCAGAAAGGTGTGGATTCGCTTGAAAATGGTGTTGATAGCATTGTTGCAGTGTCTGCCGACTTTCCAGCTTTCGATGACACTAGTGTTGTCACCATAGACAATGAGGTGCTCTTTTGTGTTGGAGGTGCAAGCGATGGAAAGGATGAGAAGTTCGAAGGCAATAGCTTCTGCCCAGGCAATGTCTTGTTTGCCGTTTTACTCTTGCCATTCTGGGAGAAGCCTCCAGGCTCTCCAGTGCATGCTGATGACGATGCCAAGGCCGATGCCAGAGCTAGCATCTGAGTAAGCGGTGATGTCAACGAAGGAGGAAGGGGGTACGATGGGGCGGATAGTGACACCTGAGGAGATGGTGTTGAGCCACCAGGCAAGGTCCTCTGTAATGGATTTATCTGGCCAGTGTGGAAGGAAAGGCTTTCTGTCACAAACAGTGAGCATGTGCTCAAGGCCAGTTAAGTAGGCATGGCCTGAAGGTATGAGCGAGGATGTGTGCAGTAGTTTGCCGTACAGCTTTTTGACATGTTCGAGGCAGTGTGCAGGACGTGCGTTCCACTCGTGGATTGCTGTGATGTACTTTTCAGCTTTTCCAGGACTGAGGGATACAATGCGATCACGCAGGTTCCAGATGAATCCGATGTATATGGTGGTGTAGCTAAAGGGTTGGTCTTTGGAGATTTCCCAAGGGATACCTAGGACTTCGGAAAGAGCATCAATGTTGTCTATGTTGTAGGTGAAGGAGATATTGTGGGCTGAGCGGGGTGAAGATTGTGATAGATCTTGGATCAGGTGGGCGCAGGATTCATTGAATTCCTTGTGTGATCCATCTTGAAGTGATCGGCCCTGGAATCAGATGTGGCTGCCTTCCTTGCATTTGTCGTGTTGTTTGATTACGTTGTGCCATGTGGAACAGGCAGAGTTATACTCAGTACGGTGTTGATGGGGGATTCTGAGGAAAATGTGGTCGTCAACCCATTTGTTGAGGGGTCCGATGCCATGGAAGCAGAAAAGGTCAGCTGCTGCATCTGCAAGGTGACCATAGCTGCCAGCTAATGAGGTTGCTCTGAAAGCAGTGCAAGTGTCAATGCACCCGTGGGTGAAGGAGGTACGTACTACTGCGGCTGGCCACTGGGATGGGTGTAGGGGGATGGTGCGATAGGCTTCCGCTACATCTCGGGTAGCTGCCTCTGAACCTGGGGGAAGATAGGATATTAAGAGGTAGACTATTGAAAATTTACTTCATGAGGCTGGGAAATTGGAAGCATCTATGTGGGAATTGATGGAGTGCGAAGGGTTAGTGGGATTAGATAATAGGGGAAAGGAGAAGTTTTGTACGAGACGGAATTTGCCAGGTTTCCCTGGTTTGAAAATTATGGAGAGGAGGGAAGTTTGATAGGGGCCAATTGTACTTTTGATAAGGGAGAGTGGGAAGGGGCCAATGTATCTACCTTTCATGATTTCTTTGTGTACTATTTCGTCCATCTGAGTATGGTACATGGCAATTAAGAGGGAATTGGGAGGGGATTGAATGCGAGTTATATTAGGGAAGTCTACCGAGAATCCATATCTAAGACCGTGAGGAATGTCTCCATATTCATGCATTAGGTCTGCATTACGCAGCATGCACTGCCAGGAGTCTGATTTATAAAGTGTTTGAGCCCGTGCATCAGTAAAATGACACTTTCTCTGCAAACTTATTATGCTTACCACACATCCAGATCTGCAATTCTATGCTCAAAAAATTGCACCGGAGCTAGAATATATATAAAGATTGTCCTATAAAATTTTCACCCTGAGTTAATACAGAAAAAAAAAAGTTGTATAGCCCCTATTTGTCTGTACAGATCTGTATTACTAGGTACCTTGCTGTAGTGTTTGTGGATGTCTGTGGAGCTCTGTCAATACAAGGGTTAGTTTGCTGATGTGCGCTTCTGAGTGCGAGGGTATTGACAAGTGCCATGTGTGGGTGATCCACATCCAGAGCAGATGTGGGCAAAGCATCGCTTCTGCATGCAGCTTTCTTTACATTGCCACTTGGTGCAGATGCGTTGGTCGGTAGCTCTGACGTGTAGTTGTCAGTTGGATCATTTGGCAAAAGTGTCAAATTTGTTGTCCCAGATTTTTCCTCTGCTGCATTCAGTGACTGGTATGTTGTACGGCTCAATGCTGAGGCAGACCGAGCATGGCGGAAGTGGTTCAGCGTCAGATGGGTGTGGGTGGGGTTGGGAACGAAAGGAACAGGATTGCTTATATAAGATGTCACTGTTTGGTGGTGGCGAGAAGGGAGGGCGCTTGGAGGAGCTGGGCTGGCACTGGTGTGAGGCAATGGTGGGGTATGAGGAAGAGGGATGCGAGGATTGTAGAGATGAGATGAGGGCAAAGAGGCGATCTGTAGCCTAGAAGTCTGTAGAGGGACATTGAGGCACGTTGTGGCGCGCATGTGAGTGGGCGTAGGGGCCCGGGGAAATGAGGCATGCAGCCAGGGGGTTAATTTGGGCGTAGAGGCCCAGAATTCAGGTTAGAGTTATTCAGGGGTGGGGTGAATGTGTGTGCATGCAGCGAACAGGGAGTTTTGGGAAAGGATAACAGAGTGTCAGTATACATCAAAGTCTGGTGAATGTATGGGGGGAACTCGCCTCTTTGGCATTGTTCGCTGCAATGGTGGCAGCAGCATCAATAATTTCGGATCTGATATCGTTGAGTGTGGTCTGCTGTAGGTATTTGAGGTTGAATGAATTTGGGGTACCTAGGGTGTTGTGCCAACGTCGTCGCGCAAGTGCTTGATAGTGGATGAGGGCTCATTTGCGGCGCTTGTCGTGGTGGTGGCGCCAGTTGTGGGAGCTGAGAGCAATCCAGAATTGGATGTGTGATTGGACATGCATCTCATCCCAGCCACATTCTTCCATTGTGCGAATGATGCTGGGGGTGGCTTCATCAATTTGGAACCATGTGAGATCTTTGTCGTCAATAATGCTCTGCTTCGCTTTAGCAGAGGCTAGGGGAATGAAAGAGTGGAGACCGTGGTCGTCCTGGACTAGCGTCAGAGCCTCATCATCAGCAGAATAGGAAGTGACTTGGGCATCAGCAAGGCCCTTATTAGTGAAGAAATAGAGTTTGCAGAATTCTCCCTTGCATAGTTTGCAGAGAGCAAGGGGGGAAGGGATGATTGGAGGAGCAGAGGACATCAGGACATCGGCGTAGGTTAGGAACTTGTTACAGTTCTTCTTTCGTTCGTCCTGTCTAGTTTGCTCGAGTTCTTCCTGTTGTTGGTGACGGAGTTCTTCTGCTTGGATTCGGGTACGCTCTTCTTCCTGAAGTGCAAGCTGAGCTTCTCTTTCTTTCTGGGCATCCCACTTTTCACGGTCAAGGGCGTTCTGTTGGTGCCAGAAATTGATGAGATGGTCTGTGGCTTCCTCGTGTGTGAGGTGGAAATCATCAACAAGGGGCTGTCTCGAGGCAGCATAGCGGTCCGCTGTGTAATCCAGTGGGTGCACATTGTGTGGATTAATTAGATTGTGCATAGTGATGGTTTTGGAAATGGATCGTCGATTGGAAGGAGTGTGAAAAAGTGAGTGTAACTAAGAGTATGCTGAAGTGGAACGCTATGCTGGAGGGGAAGCGAAGTGGGCAGGAGAAAGAAAGGTGAGCCACTTCGCTTCTCACGCAGAGACTAAATCCTACGCCGTCTCGTGCCTCGTCTTACGTAGGCCATCAATAAAGTACATATACATCTCCGCCTCACTTCGTAGGCAGTAGAGAACCAATTGTGCTCGTACGTCGCAGTAGCCTGTACAGAGCGCAGTCTTGTTCTGTTCGACCGCTCGTCAGTGCTCCACGGAGGCTTTCAGGGAGGCGACCCGACCTTGCGACCCGACTCTGACCTCTAAGCGCGTATGATCAATACCCGATAATAAACAGCCGAGGTATGTGTCGACGAGCCGCTGGCACAAACGAGTACGAATATGATTGTTTGTGAGCAGTGACTCTGACAACAATGCTTATGACTGACATATGGGGGATACAAAGAGGCGAGTGAATGATGGTGATGGAATTAGTGAGGAAATGATGATGCTGGAGCGAAGAACAAACGATGGTGTACAGAGTGCAGGATGCAGCAGCGAGGGAAACAAAAGAAAAAGGTGGACAGGGGGGAAACAAGGCTCAGGTCTCATGCACTGACCACCTTATCTGCTTCATATGCCCGTTTCTGCTCTGACAACGCGAGAATCTTGCGTGAGACTTTGCTTCGTTTCCGGATCTCAGCGCCGTAGACGAAAAGGATCTGTCAAATGCATGATGAGTTTGCAAGAATGGCACAATATTCCCAAACTGACAAAGGGAATAGGAATCAGAGCCACCGATATCAGTGCAAAGAGCGTGTTGGCCCACTTGTACGTAAGGTTGTCATACATTTGTTGCGTAAAGAGTGGGAAGACCGCTGCGAGAAGGTTCCCTGTTCAGAGTCCGCCAGGGGTTACACCCAAAACCAGATCAGACACGTCAGGTACTTATCGCAGAGTTCCGCGGGGCAGGTACGCACGACACATGCTTTGGCCCGCCAATGCAGATGACGCATATGGTCCGTAGCTTGACGGAGACAATAGTGTGTTCGCCGTCAGTCACAGTGGCGCGACAGGGAGACGCACCAGTCAGCAAGGTAGACAAAGACGACCTGGTAAATGACGAATGTGCCGACCATGAAGACCTGTTGGCGCCATTGCCAAGACGACGTTCAAATCACCCTACCGTCGAAGGCGACTCGAAAGGCTCACCGTTAGACCGATGAGAGGCACGACCCAGTGGGTGGACGGCCTTGCGGTCCACGCATAGATGAGCATACCAGTCGGGAGTAAAATGGCGGCGACGAGGGCGAGGCAGAGTCGTGCTTCTGGGCCTTTCCTGATAACGTATTTCCTTGCGGTCATCTTATCACCCACATCAGGAACACATGACGGTGGTGCATACTTGTATAGCACCTCCTGGTACATGTTTGCGATCCATCCAAGGATACTTCCCAGGCTGTATGAGCGCGTCAGCGGGCAGGCATGGAATGGGTGCGATGATACGGACGTAATACAAATGTATGTTGAGCCTCTCTCGCCAATGGTAAAGTCATAGATGGACTCCATTTCTCCAGAGATAGAGCTGTGCTGCAACATCAGGGTTGAGCACGAAGCGCATATAGTAACTCACTCGATGAAACAAAACAAGACACCCCACGCAAAACCGATCCAGAGCTTTGCACCCGATGATCAGCCGGGAGGAGCAAACGAAGAAGCGCTTACACTAAAACTCAAAACAATCGGCTCGGTCAAGAGCAAGCCTTTGGCTAGGTGTCGGAGTAGTTCGAGTATTTAGAAACCATCACCCACTGATCGGCCGCGTGCTCGATATCTTGATCAACGTGAGGAGGCTACGCTTATCAATTTCGGCTCTTGCGTGGTATCCGTCGTCCTGCTTCATTTGCCTCATCTTGCGTGCGAGGCGGGTCAGAATGATATGGTCTCGTGTCTCTGTCAGGAGCAGCAGAACACCGAGGAAATAGATACCGCTGACGCTACATGGAATGCTCGCGTCACACTCGACCTAGAGGTATGTGGTCGACGCACATGGCAGAAATCCACTGAATCCACCTCCAGCCTAGGTGGTCGTTGGATTCAATCCAACCTGCGAGTAAGGGTCCGAGACCACTCGAACCTACCGCCGCAATCGCAAAGAGAGCCATGGGGAACCCACGCCTGAGAGTATGAGCGGCGTTGGACAAAAGGTAACTGGGAAATAATCACTCATCAGGCTTCCATATATCGGCGATGGTTCCTCCGACAAGGGTTGCACCTGTCGATCCGAACGAGCCGCTTAGGAAGCGAGCGACGATCACTGTCTGGATATTCGGGGCTCTACCAGGCCAGTTAGTGGGGGCACCAAGAATGGATTGTGGGGCGACTTGCAGGGCCATGATGACATGCATGAGCATGAAAAGGAAGGTAGTCAAAATGTACAAGCGAAAACGTCCAAACTCTTCTGATAAGGAAGAGGTGAAGAGAGGGACGATAGCAAACCCGATTGGGTATACGCTAAGGCCGACAGTGGCCAAAAAAGCGGAGCACTGGAGTTCGTCTACCATTCTTTGCACGCCCATGGTGTAGGACGAAATTGCGGCGGCTTTAAAAGTCAGTTGGCATGAGTAGCGGTGGACACGGAGAAAGATTGACCGGCGATGCCAGTGAAACCACAGGCGGTAATCGTGATGCCCCACTTTTTGGCGGTGGAAAAGTTTATTGGATTGCGGGGATCCCCGTCCTCGAATTCTACCTGTGGGGGATGTGAGCGACGACAATGGGAGGGGAAAAGCGCACCAAGAAGGTATCTGGGTCATGTAACGTGGACGGCTGGGAGGGCGTTTGGATGGACATCGTCATCGGGGCTGTTTGGCAGCGGAGACACCCATTTATATATATTGTAGGGACGCCCGCAAGGGGACGTTGACAGCCTGAGTGCGTCACCAATTTCGACGCATTCGTGGTCTTCTCCGCGCTCTCAGGCTCTTCCTGATCCCCGCACTTTCCGGCCTAAATTCCAATTGGCATCCGAGAATCCAGCCCGCGAAAAAGGTGAAATCATTGTCAATATTGGTGGCCCGATCTGCGTCCGGCGCCTCTGAGTCCGAGGTCCATCGCTCTTCAACGCCCCGGATTTATTTGGTTCTGTGTGGCAACACCATTGGAATCAAACACACCACAACAACGCCGCGCCAATTTGGAACACCGCAAGCGCGTCACACCCACTGCGCTCGTCTCCGCAGCCATGGAATGTCTCTATGGCAAAAAGAAGACTGCCAACCTCTTCTCTGATCCCTCTCACCGCATGTCGCAGCGTCCAACCGCTGCCGTCAAATCCGGTGAAGGTCTTGGCTTCCAGGACTTTGGCTCCTCTTTCGGCGCTACTAAGGCTGTCGTCACCTACGGTAAATCATCCAAGAACAAGTTCAGGCCTGCAGCGACTCTCCCTGCTAAGTCACGGAAGGCTCCTTTTCGCGTCTCGGACGACGACAGTGACGATGAGCTCTTGCTATCCTCTCAGAACTCCATAGGAGGGGACGCGAGTTTGACCTCCAAGCGCGCTGTAATAGGAAAGAAACCTGCTATTCTTTCTGACGAAGAGGAAATGGTACGCGTCAACGGCCGTGTTCTCACTGCACACCCGGACTACAAGCCATCGTCGTCAAGCGTCCTGAAAGGGCTTCGGTTCAAGAAGAACAAGAAGAGCTCTCATGATGGTGACAATGTGATGGAGGTAGTATCACCGTCGTCATCGCCTACCGATTCTCAGGACCTGTTCAAGCCAATATCAGACGATATTGAGATTCTTGATGATTCTCTCCCAGGTGGTCCATCCTCTTCGCGGCAGCGGGACTCCGAGACGTCCTCGACGCGTCGCAGGAGCCCCAGTGCGGCGCGCACTGCAGTTGGTCGGTTCCCCGGTGCCAAGGACCCTTCCAAACTATCCTCTCCAACAGCCAAGGATACCCCACGTTCACCCGCCAGACGTCGCCCACAGCCACGCGTCGTCATGAAATCTGCCCCTCGTGAGCGTGAGAGCAGCCCGGAATCTACACCACGTCCCGCGGCGCAGAAGCGCATTTTTCCACTACATAGCAAACCCGAATTACCTGCAAACGCGGAAGGCAAACGAACCATCAAGAAACCAACATTTCCTTCATCGCCACGTCGAGAACCTCAAGAATTCCCAATGTCACTTCAGGCAAAGGAAAATGTCTCTGATGGTGTGTGGAGCGGTGATGCCTCCTCCACCAAGGCCAAGAAGGGTGCTATATCACGCGCCGCGACGTTCGTCCACACCCCCAAACCGATCCCTCTTCCTTCTCCATTGGGAACAAAACGCATTTCCCGTGGAACCACCTTCCCTAACTTGTCGCCGCTTTCTTCCCAAAAGGACAAAGGTAAAGCACGTGCAAAGTCCCCCGACGAGGACAACGTCGGCTTAGAAGACGACGGCCAGGGGGAACACGGAGGTCCCAAACCGTTTCCCATGAGTTCTCAGATGCTTGCGGGTATCGATCGGCGGTCCAAGTCGCCCAGTGCCTGCAGTCCGAAGCGCACTTCATCTGATGACAGCGGTGCCGAACAAGGGCGCATTGTGAAAAAGCGCAAGGACTCGCTTTCGAGGTGCGCCTTCTTGATTACATGTTTCAACTCTGCTTACTTATTCGCCGTTCCGAATCTCTTCAGGGTGCTGGACGTGGACTATCTTGAAGATGACTCCAGTAAGCCACCAATGTTATGGGTGATCCTCTCTTTCGTTCTCATACAAACTCTCGCATAAAGTTGAGCTGGGTTACGCACGCGACCCGTCGAGAATGTGTCCCTATTGCGACGAAGAATTGCCGTCCCATCCCACACCTTTTTTCCAACACTTGCTCACAATAGCGCGCAAAAAGTCCGCTTCAGATCCACGGCCGAGAAATCGTTGCGGTTTGAAAGCACCGTTGACGATTTACATATCCGTTTGTCAAAGGCATCGCTTCGAATCGCACCAGCTGCCGATCGCGACTGAGAGAGGCTGGCCAAAGACGATTGACTTTACAAAGGTTCCGGCCAGAGTCAAGAAGATGAAGAAAGACTTGGAAGCTATAATTTTAGACAAAGACGATATCAGCGATATCGAGGACCTTGACGCCGACAGTGGGCATGGAGGAGCAAGGAGCAAAAGCGTGTTCTGGAGAGAGGTGAAGAAAGAGGTGAAGAAGCAGGGTATCCGTACTGTTGTTGGTGTCAAGGGCCAATTCGCAAGCTTTGAAAAGACGCAGCCGGGATAGTACGTCGTTCCTTTATTTGCAACCTTTCGGAGGTGCCGATGATCGTTGCAGCTATGGCGAGCAGGGCTCGATCATCATACATCAAACCCTTTTTGACCTCTTTCCACCGCGGACATTCGACGCGTCTCTCATTGCGCCTCTTGCACCGGCTGAGTTCATTCAGCGCATTCTTGTACCCGAGGCAGCCGTTCGACTCATTGCGCAAGATCTCTGCGTTGACATGGAAGATGCAATTGTGACCCTGCGCGACAGCGCACAATACGGCGTCGCCATGTTCCCAGACACGGGCGAGAACAGCAGCAGAGGTCCCGGCGGCGATGATGACGAGATGGATGTTGCGGACCAAATCGTTATGGAACGAGCCAGAGTCCGGCGCAAAGAACTCGCAGAGGAAGAAAGGGTCGAAAAAGAAATGTTGGAAGAAGAGCGAGCCGCACAACGCGCCAAGGCGCGGGAGAGCCGGTGGGAGAAGGCGGTGGAGCGGGCGCAGCAAGTGAGGCAGATCAAGGGGCATGCTGGGGGAAAAACTGCGGCAGAAGATGTGTCAGATGTTTCTGAGGCGAGTGCGACGCGCAAGACGCGACGAGGGACGAAGCAGCAGGCTGTTACGGACGACCCAGAATCGGATGCGATGTCTGTGGACAGTTTGGCGAGCAAACGGTCCGCGTGTATTGCAAAGAAAGGCGTGCGGAGCAAGGCGGCCAGGGCGACACCACAGCCAAATAGTTCGGACAGTGACTCGGTTGAGCTCGTTAATGACCCGAAACGCCAGAAGAGCTTCAGGAGCAAAACGAGGGAGCGGAGCACAGACCCAGACACATGTGTCAACGCAGGGATTGCTGCATCGCGCGAGCGCAAGCGCTTCAGCGGATTTTCCCTGCTCAACAGCGATGGAGAGCACGAAAGTACTCCCCGACCCGCCAGACAACGTACGACAGATACAAGCGCTATCGACAGTTTGCACACACGCATGTTTCCGTTGCAGATGGCGAGAAACAGACCTGGTGCGAGGTGAGACGCGTGCTCTACGACTGATCTGGCCCCTCTCCTGACCATCCCGTCCGTTTTCAGTGCGCCCACTGTTCGTGATGGCTGGTCCCGGAGTTTGAGGACTGGCGTTCCCGACGGCACAGATTCCGACGCGTCGAATGCCAGTCGGAAATTGGTTCGTCCTTCGATAAGGAAGGGTGGACGTCACGGTAATTCCTGGTTGCTCAGCGACTCGTCTTCGCTTGACTCATCTTAAACCCAATACCTTTTATCCACACTGATACGCCGTTAATACTCTACCATATATCCATATTCGTTTTAGCAGGTATTGCCGAAGATGCCTTGTTTTTTGTTTGCCAGCCTAGAACCAAACTGGTATTCCTTATGACAGGCTCTTTTCGTGATATCGATGTGGCCTGTGTCCCATCTCGTCTTACAGCACGACTTAGTGAAGACACTTCTTTTCTTATAGATAAAGTACTGTATCATACAATGTCAGGATCCATGGCCTTGGTCAGCATCTACATAGTCCCTGTCTCGAACCCAATGCTGGCTGTAGCGCCTACTAGTACCACCAACTTGCGTACCGCCCGGGGTAATGTCACACCTTGGCCCGACGTTGCAATCGATGATCGACGCTCTACTTGTCTTTCTTTTCTTCTTGACGAACCAGCCACGGAAATGATGCGATTCCCGTTCACATTCTCGCTCAACATTCAAGTTCCTAGCTTGCACGACCCTTTTTGGCCAGCCCCGGCCCCGTGCTGGCACAATCTCGGATCCAAGGCGGTACTACATCTCGCGAGATCGCCGAATCCCTCTTCCAAATCCGCTCTCCCCCCGGCACCCCTTGCCCGTAAGATAGGCTGGTCCCGTCTGTGCCAGAGCCGAGCCGCGCTGCCACCTTGCAGCATCCACAACTGGTCTTATTAGTCAGCACCGATGCGCCTGCCCAGTCTCGCTCGCAGATGCATCCACACATGCACCGACGATGCCCGTACACGCCTCCGTGAGCTCCTCCGCGAGACCGCCCAGTCCGTCGCAGTCGTCACTGCGCGCCTCCCCGACCACCCGTCCACAGCGACGGCCACATACCACGGCGCGACCCTCTCCTCCTTCACCTCCATCGCACTCGACCCCCTTCCCCTAGTCGCCTTCTCCCTCCGCGTCCCCTCCCGAATGGCATCCGCACTCAACGCCCACGCCAGTGCCACTTCCTCATCACACCTCGTCATCAACATCCTCTCCGCAGCCCAACCCCACCTCGCAGACCGCTTCGCCAGACCGGACCTCCATCCCCGTCCGTTCGCAGACCCACGCGTCCACTGGACGCTCTCCCGAGATGGTCTGCCCGTTCTCTCGGGCGCACTCGGCGCGCTCGCGTGTTGCCTCGTCGGTCCTTCGGTCCCGCTTGCCCACTTGGGGTCCCATAGCGCACCCGACGACGGGGAGGGGGAGGGCGGTGGAGGGGAAGAGGTACTGCAGGCGTCTGCAGGCGCGAGATTGGCTTCAGAGTTGTTCATCGCGAGGGTGCTTCGCGTCGACCGCGTGCCTCTACCGGAGGGCGACGAACGAGATGCAGCGCTGTACGAGTTACCGCTTCTCTATCACCAGCGTCGATACACGACCGTGGAGGGCCAGGTCCCCTCTAAACCATAGGAAAATTCATGATTATTGCTAGAGCATAGAGTCGGTATCGATACCAAAAGTATACAAGCATATCTAATACAAAGCATCGGGCGCGACGTCAAAACGCGTTCACAATTTCAGCCCCGGAAACAATGCGTGAAGATCAACCCAGCGTCGACCACACTGGTTCATGTACTTGTCGACCGTGACACTCATGCCCTGCAAAAATGTCAGGTTGGTCGCTGTAAGTACACAAACTTCGTCTATACACACATGCCGTGAGCGCGTAGAAAGTAAAGCGAATGAACGTGCATACCAAAATGTGCACTCCCGGTCGCTGCCTTCTTGGCCTTGTCCGGGTCGAACAACATTGCAAAGTAGCGCAACTGGTTGTACAATTCCACGTCCGAGTACTCGAACCGTGCCGTGCCGTGACACCCCGGTCGCACGCAGCGCCGACCATACACGCTCATCGAGCGCGTCCGGTGCCCACACGTCGCATCGTCGCAGACAGTCCACCCCTGGTAATACCGCCCGATACACGCGCGTATTTGGACCTCGAGTTGCGTCTGCAGACTCGCCTCTCCGAACGGGTGGTTGCACGCCGGACAAGAAGGTCCAGAGGGTTGCAGGACCGACGACTGCACACGTGCGCGTGTACTTGGTGAGGTCACCCAGTTGCGTGTGATACGGTACAGCTTACCTCTCGTTCCCATATGGGCGAGAACGACATCTGCCCTTGGCATCCCCGACACCGGACGAGCAATGGCTCCGAGTTTCGGAACCGCTCCGCATCGGACACCTGTGAGTCGAGCGTGGTGAGTGCAGACCCCGCTTCAGTTCCACCAGAGACTCTGTAACGCCCAGGATCGAGTCCTTTCCAACTATCAGACAAGCGGGCCGCGGAATGACACACCAACTCACCGAGGCATTCAGCCAATCGGGCCCTGTCCGTTCCCTCGATGGGATCGCACAACCGTTCGATGGGTGGTAATACCTGATGTGCCAGGTAATGCTCGTAATCGATACTGAACGCGTTCGAAGTCGCTTTCTTCAACTCGTCGGGGTGCTTTGCACGATCCGCTTGCGCGCTCTTTGCGCTTTCATCTCCAGGAGATACACAGAAAATGTAGGGAATGACGTCCCCCACGCGTGCGCTTCCACCCTTTGCTTTCAGGCGCAAGGCAACTTGGACATGTGGTTGGCTCTTCGCATCAGGGTAGTCCTCAGGATTTTTACCCAATCGCTGTAGAATTGCATATATCACCGTCGCCAAAGACGGTTTACAAATGGTCGTACCTTGAAAATGGTGAAATCATCCACCTTGACCTTTCCAGACCGCACGTTGGAGCCAATGGTAGCCAGATACTCGTGAATGTTCTCCACGACGACCTCTGTCGCTTCCCCCGACAAAATCTGATCCAGGACGTATCTGCCGAACGGTGTCCAGTTAAAATGCATATGCCGCACGGAACACCGAGGTCACCCACTGAGAGACGTTCTTTGATAAGGCGCAATATTCTCTGCGTTTCATGTCCAAACCCTTGACTTCGGTGGAAGTGCGTGACCCGTCCTCGACCTTGATGGCGGCATATTTCTTCTTCTGGAGGAGCAACAGTCGCGCAAACACGCCATCCAAGTCAATCTCGAGGAGCTTGTATCGGTCGTTGACAGCCTTTTTGAAATCTACGGAAATTTTAAGGGCATCGGCAAGTTCGGTGACGTTGGAGTTGACAAAGACGGAGTCGGTGTCTCCGTAGACGACCTGAGGGAGGGAATGTCATCGAGGGGGCCACAACGAAAGAAATGTATTTATCGCTCACGTCGAGCTGTAGACTTTCGGCCAATTCGCGGGTGTGCGTCAAGATCTCTCGTCCCTTGAATGTCGTGAGGGCAGCGAGAGGACGGGCATAAAATCTAGAGTATTCGAAGCCGAGACACCCGTACATACTGTTGGCAGTGAGCTTGAGTGCCTGTTGCTTGATGTCGTACTGTGTCGGACACAAGTGTTGTTAGTCTGGCTGCGTACGCGTTGTTGTTCCAATACCTGGAGTAGCTTCGCATGGGTTATCGAGCGGTCTTTCATCAGAGATTTGACTTGTCTGCGGCGTTGCACGAGCGCTGCGATGAGCCGAGGTAACACGCCCTGCGGCACTTCAGAGCCTGGAGGTTCTGGGATCTTGTCCTCTCCCTCCTTTAAACACATCAGAAGGGTAAACCCATACGAAAACAGAGACCACATACTTCCTCCGGCACCCGCTCCACAGTGGTGAAATCAATATTATACTCCTGAA
>JBBPRB010000168.1:0-23319 GCA_038092815.1 Hortiboletus rubellus
AAGTAAGACCGGAAGTAAAGAAGCCGGTTAAGAAAAGGAAAAGAATTCCCCACCGTCAGATTACGAGAGATCGGGAAGGAGATCCCGAATACTCCAGAATAAGCCTCCGTCCCCCCAAGTCTCTATGCAAACCAGAACGCTACCGTACCAAGTAGAGAACCCTCCCCCTCCTATTATATAATCATGTCGCAACACATCAATCAAATCCTTGGTGACGGAATGACCTCATGGGAGGATAAGATCGCTACCATCTTGACAGAATTCAATGACAGAATGACGGACCTGCAAGCGGTCACCAACCAGGTGACACAACTTACGACGAGAAACAATCAACTGCAGACACAAGTCAACACGCTCACTGCAGTGGCACCAGCAGGAGGAGCAGCGCCTGCAGGAGGAGGAACATCGCGACGAGTGGAAGTTTTCGCGGATCCAGGAGAGTATGACGGGTCTAAGGCCAAGTTTGAGGAATGGTGGGCAAAGGTAAAGGCTTGGCTTGAGGTCAATGCCAACACTATCGCCCCCGACTCTTACGAGGCAGTTGTCGCTGTTCTCTCACGCCTCAAAGGCGCCAAGGCAGGCGGGTTCGCCCAAACACGTTTACAACAAGGAAGAAACTACGGCTGGGATATCCTGGTCGATGAACTAGAAGGACTCTTTAGGAGTACCAACCAAAAGGACTGGGCATGTGCCCAATTGAGCAAATGTTACCAAGGAGACTCTCCCACTGACGACTTCATCATCTGATGGGAAGCACTCTACCGCCAAGCGGCCATTGATGCCTCCCATGCAGTAGAGTTACTCAAGAAGAACACATGAGGAGCGATCATCGCTCAA
Organism: Hortiboletus rubellus; assembly: GCA_038092815.1. Lineage (NCBI taxonomy): Eukaryota > Fungi > Basidiomycota > Agaricomycetes > Boletales > Boletaceae > Hortiboletus > Hortiboletus rubellus. Next base: position 838 of record JBBPRB010000168.1, read on the forward strand.
ATTTTCAGAGAAGGAAACCGCCGAGCATCTCCGTACCTCTATCTCCAGGAGATTAGAAGGGTCGGTACGGCACAGGAGTCCCTTGATTTCATCAGGGGCAGAACTCAGAAGCGAGCTTCGGCTCCACAATTTTCGAAGCGTGACCTCAACGCGATGGACATAGGGGCTACGAACAAAGGCTGCTACAATTGCGGCAAAGAAGGGCATTTCACCAAAAATTGCCCAAGACCCATCGTTGCCTGTCCGCTTTGCAAATGGCTTGGCGGTCAGCACAAGAAGGGCTGCAAGAAAGGAAGCGGCCGCAATGCACGAGAAGTGCATACGTCCTGGGATGACGGAAAAAGCACCTCCGAAGATGAACGTGAGGTTCGCCAAACCTCAAAAGGAAAAGGCAAATGCCAGGACTTTTCGAAGTCCATTCAAGGAATGAGTTTCGAACAAGCGGCTGCCTGGTTCAAAGATCAGGAGGCCATATGTCAGAAGTCAGGAAAAGCTTGAACCCGTGGAACGAATCTGGGTGTTCCGGGGGTTCTTTCTTGAATAAGTATTCTCCCTTATCAGTTGAGGAGTCGGATGACGACGACTTGGCTGATGTATCTACCTTTACTTACACGTCAGGGGTGCCTCCTACGGAGCATGGCAGGGACGTTAAACCTATGCTTGATTCCCCTTATCCGAAAGAAAAAGATTCCCTGAAGACTTCATCCTTCAGTTACCTTCACGAAATCCCAGACCACGAAGTCTTCGTACGTAACCTCAACCCTACACGGGAAATTATGATGTCCATCAAAGTCGCTCCGATGAGCACAAGCCATTCCCTCACGAAAGTCAACGCCCTGCTTGACAGCGGCGCAAACGCGATCTTTATCGACAGGTCCTGGGCGGAGAAGCTCAAACTCCCCCTATTTAAATTACGACATGCAATCCCCGTTTTTAATGTAGATGGAACAAAGAATTCTGCAGGGAACATCACACACTCTGTGGACTTGATGATCGAATATCAGGGCCATCGTGAGAAAGTCACAGCTGAAGTCATGGACCTTGGAAAGAACGCATTGATCCTCGGATTCTCTTGGCTAAAATGCCACAACCCGGAAATTGATTGGGTCAAGGGCTCAGTACATATGACACGCTGCCCAAGGCACTGTCACGCCCTCCAAGACAAGCCGGTCTTTATTCGCATGATCGAAAAAGAAGAAGAGGATATCCAATACCAGGTCCATGCCACTATCTGCTCTCTAGAAGAGAAAGTAAAGACGGACGCTGTGGCAGAGCAGCTCGTGCCCCCGCAGTATCACGATTATCTAAAAGTGTTCAGCAAAGCCAAATCTGAAAGGATGCCAATAAGAAAGCCGTGGGATCACGCCATCAACCTCAAAGACACATTCGAACCCAAGAAAGGTCGCATCATCCCTCTATCCGCTCAAGAATAGGAGGAAGTCGCTGCTTTTCTAGATGATCAGCTGGCTAAAGGATATATCCGTCCCTCCAAATCCCCTCAAACCTCACCGGTGTTCTTCATCCCTAAGAAAGACGGCAAAAAGCGCATGGTACAGGATTACCGTTATCTAAATGAACACACTGTTAAGAACAACTACCCACTCCCCTTAATTTCCCAACTCGTCAATAAGCTCAAAGGAGCTAAGTTATTTACAAAAATGGATCTCCGATAGGGCTACAACAGCGTCCGAATCAAAGAAGGCGATGAATGGAAGGCCGCTTTCGTGTGCTACAAAGGAGCATTCGAACCCCTAGTCATGTACTTCAGGCTATGCAATTCACCCGGCACCTTCCAAGCTATGATGAATGAAATCTTTGTCAATATGGAGGACGTAATCGTGGTCTACATTGATGACCTTATGATATTCACAAAAACAGACGACCAAGACGAACACAACAGAGTCGTGCGCGAAGTACTGCGGAGATTAGAAGAAAATGATCTCTTCGTAAAATCAGAAAAGTGTTTCTTCTCAAAGAAGGAAGTCGAGTTCCTCGGCATGATGGTTGGTGTCGACGGAATTAGAATGGATGATTCCAAAGTAAAAGCCATCTTGGAATGGCCAGAACCCAAGAACGTCAAAGGAGTCTGCAGTTTCCTCGGACTTGCTAACTTCTACCGAAGGTTCATCAAGGACTACGCGCAGCACACTCGTCCTCTGAATGATTTATTAAAGAAGGACCAACCCTTCGAGTGGAAAGAAGCACAACAAGTCGCATTCGACACGCTTAAAGAACGTTTCACCACAGCACCCATCTTGGCATTCCCGGACATTGACTGTCAATTCCGCCTTGAAACCGACGCCTCAGACTACGCCACAGGGGCTGTGCTATCTATATTAAAAGAAGACAAGTGGCATCCCGTTGCCTATTCCAGCCACAGTATGACGCCTGCAAAACGGAACTATCCCATTGCTGACAAGGAAATGTTGAGCATCATCCCAGCATTGGAGATATGGCGCCACTATCTGGAAGGCTCTCGTCACCAGTTTGAGATCTGGAACGACCACGCCAACTTGAAGTATTTTATGCAATCGCAGAATCTGAAGCGTCGCCAAGCCCGTTGGTGGCAATGGCTCTCTCGTTTCAATTATCTATTCGTCTATAAGCCCGGCGCAACTAACGTCAAAGCCAACGCACTTTCTAGAAGAGAAGACCATGCAGTCGGCATAGAACATGACAACGAAGGAATCACTATGATTCCGCCGGAGCAGATACGGACCATCCCGGTCGCAATCCACGATGAAGGCGAACAAATTCTATAATCTATTAAGAAGAAAGTACACGTGCTCAAAGAGAGTGAAATTAAGGAACTATGCAAGAAGCACGGAGTATGCCGTGCTGATGAAGTTTTACGCAACCAAGAAGGAAAAATCTTCATCCCTGATGACGAATCCATTCGTTTATCTATTATGAAAACTTGTCACGACTCTCCAGTCGCTGGTCACCCTGGTTATGAAAAGACCATAGAACTTCTCAGGAGAAGCTACTGGTGGCCCAACATGACCGTTTATGTCAAAGATTATGTCGCTCGATGCGATCGCTGTGCACGCATGAAAGGAGGTAACCGCGCCCCAGCAGGCACATTAATCCCACTTCCTATCCCAGAAGGTCCCTGGCAGGACGTCTCCGCTGACTTCACTACTGATCTTCCCTCCTCTGGCGGCTTCGACTCCATCCTTGTCATTGTAGATCGGTTCTCTAAAGAAACCGTATTTATCCCATGCAACAAAACAGTCACAGCGCTGGATACAGCTAAATTATATTTACACCATGTGTGGAAGAACCACAGTCTCCCCCGTTCGATTGTATCAGACCATGGACCACAGTTCACTTCCCAAGTGATGCAAGATGTTTGCGTTCGCTTAGGAATTAAGTCTAAATTATCTACCGCACATCACCCACAAACAGACGGGCAAACAGAGCGCATGAACCGAGATCTCCAGCAGTATCTCCGCATGTTCTGCGCCGAGAAGCAAGAAGACTGGTTGGACTGGCTTCCAATCGCCCAATTCTCATATAACTCGAAGATCTCGGCATCTTCAAAGAAAACCCCTTTCGAAGTCACACGTTCGTATGTCCCCCGCATGGGTGTGGAACAACGTGTCTCCAAGGCGCCAGCCGCTACGGAGTTTGCCGATTTGATGAGCAAGACTTTGGAGGAAACTAGAAATAGTCTAAAGGCATCCCAAGAGCGAATGAAAGCTCAAGTGGACAAACACCGGTCCGAAGCTCTGCAATACAAGGTCGGAGATAAGGTCTGGCTAGCCACAGATAACCTGCGCTTGACGCGCCAATCCAAGAAGTTAACGGAACGGTGGCTAGGCCCCTTCCCTATTCTGGAACTCATGGGCCCCAATGCAGTTAAGCTTAGACTTCCCAGGGGTATGAAAATCCATAACGTTGTGAACATCTCTCGCGTCAAGCCCTATAAGGAAAGGTTGCCTGGTCAGCCCGTCATCCAGCCCGGCCCGGTTGATATCACCGAAGACCGCAACGAAGTTCATGAAGTAGATTATTTGGTTGATTCCCGCTTGAAGGGACGCCGCCTCGAATACCTGGTGCATTGGAAAGGCTTTGAAGAGACAGATCGTACATGGGAACCACTCAGGAATCTCCAAGGCACTCAGGACGCCATCCGCGAATTCCACATCCTCCACCCGAATGCCCCACGAAAACTGTCTATGACCTTCGCCCAGTTCGAGAAGTTATTTAACCCTTACATGAATTATACCGAGTGCAAGTCACCGCTCTTGAATCGCCTGGAAGTCGATCCCTAGAAAGGGGGTAGTGTTACGATCGGTATATTCTCGTACCCCTATGTTCGTTGGACTTAACGTTTTCTACGCTAACAACAGACAATCTTATCATTATCTTATCTTGATTCCCATCTGTCCTTATCTCGTGCGTCATAGTCATCTCCCTTCCTTCACTCCGTTTCATGCACGAGACTTCTCCTCTTCCCCGTTTCACATCATGTTCCATTTCCGTCTCTTCTTATGTTTCACTATTTCACAGAAGCGTTTGATCACGCTTCTATTCCATTCCTCAATACACGTGTTTCACTTGTGTTACGCCTCTCTTCCATTCTGCCACACTGCGTGCTGGCCTCATGTGTTTCACTTCCGTTTCACCCTATGCCCTTTTCCCCTTTTGTTCCCGGATTGTTAGATACGGTCACAACATGTACATACCTCTAGTAGGTACTTAAGGCTCAATGCCAGCGCCAGAGAACTCCAGTCTAGTTCTCTTGGTGTTTTCCCCTAAAGCACTATAAGAAGGACTCTTCTTTGGCCTGACAAGCCTCATCTCTTTTCGCCCCAAAGTCTACGGCTATCTTTTGGCAACCTAAGGGAGCTACGCTCTAGGGTTGTTTCACAAAGCATTTTTTGTATGTGATTGACAGTAGGTAAATTGTCCTCTTTTTTTATATCGTGCTGACTGTAGTAAAGGTATTCGGGTCTTCCCACACTCTCCCTACAACAGGGTATCCTACACTGTAGTGTGGTGGAAGGCTCATTCTGTATGAACAGCTTCATGGAATTTATCAGGTGACTTCTTGATAACATGCAATCTTTTCCTGCCCCCAATTTGATCATCATGATGGACAACTGCAGAATCCACAAGCACCCCGATATTCAAGCACTTATTGAATCAAGGTATCTATCCAATTCATTTGGTTTTTCGATGTAGTCATTACTTGAGCCCATGTAGGAGGATGCAATGTGAGTTTTTGCCACCATATTTGCCCGACCTAAATCTGATTGAACTTGTGTTCTCCGCTATGAAATACCACCTCCGTCATAATGGAGAGTATGCACAACTGGTGATAATGCAGTTGATGGAACAGGAAATCTACATCACACTGCTCAATGCGCTCTATATGATTACTCCTGAGGACTTGTACGGTTGGTTCGCACATTGTGGATATGTATGATAGTATCCTTTAGCTAGTTACAACCTTGCCAATACATATGATCTCTTGTTGTAAAATCTTTGTTGTGCTGTATGAGTAACATGCAAAACTTTATGTCACTACTTCATTCACTACCACAGTTGGTATCTGACTCCTTTGATAGCCAGCCGTGCTTGAGGCTGCATACAACCTCATAAAACATGAGGTAGCAAGTAGTCACTAGCAATAAATTCTGACCACTTGCCATGCCCATGGCTTGAGCTCAAACACCCTACTGTTGACTCCCTAGGGCATCTAGGAAATGCAAGAAATCTATTGCTCAGGCCTCTGATACTTCCCTTGTCCCTCCTGCTCCTGCTATGAAAGGTATTGCTTTGTTACCTGTGCAAATTCATTTTTTATTGACTCTATCATAGTAAAGAACAGAGCATGCTTGGGTTATTGTACACGGAAGATATGCTGCATTTTTGCTCCCGATGCTACCACATGCAACAAATGTATTCAGAGTGGATGTCCCAAGGAGTATATCGTTCAAGAAAGTCGCACCCGTTTGTGCAGCACCAGTCTCACTCCACCTTCCCATCCTTCAGATGACTCTAGGATACAAAAATACCCTTCAAAAACCGCTACCTCTAAAAAGAACATTCTCTTTAACAAACGGCAGGTCTCTAAGTCCACAGACATCAACCCCAATGTAAAACAGTATCATTGTGCCATCTCAGAAGACCCTAATACAACTTGGATCAGAGCTCATGTCATGTCAGTGACAGGCAATCTCACCATGATCTCTAAGCTCGATGAGCCAGATCCTGGCCTTGCCAGTGACAATGGTGATGTTCTCCCAGATCACGGCTTTGAGGAACTCACTGGGAAGATATTGAGCATTGTCACTGGCCATGGCAACAGCGCTATAGACTTTGATGAAGAGTGCCAGCCTGCAGAAGACAAAATGAGTAAAGACTTTGATTTTGATAGGATAGTGGGGACTACAGACAAGAAGTTTCAGTGATCGAGCCCAGAGATCGGCAGTGAAACAAATGATGACATGCATGAGCTACTGCAGAAATATTCATACTGGAAGCCAACCATACAGCATGCGCCTACCAAACATATACTGTCACCTGTAAAACCTATAGGCAAGAAGGGCAAGGCCGTATCAAAGCCAGCAGATTTGGAGCGCTACGATCCAGATACATGTGGTAAGTCATACCTGCAATATTCCACATGTACATGCATATTGACACATTTTGCATGCACCAGTCTTCAAGATTCAATGCGCCGTTCAGTGACTATATGGATTAAAGTTGTCAAATATCCCCTTTCAGATATCATCGACCATTGATTACGATCAACTTCACATGACTGTTGCAAAGAAATTGGAGCGGTTTCCAGGACTCGTCAAGCTGCAATATCGGTTGGATTGCAAGACAAAAACTGCGTTTACTTCCCTACAATTGGATGAAAAGCTGGATTTTTTCATAGAAACAATGAGATTACTAATCGTCCCTCCACACCTTGCCAATGGAAAGGTATCAACCCAGCTGATGAAAGTGGTCACCGTTTACTTCGAGGATGTAGCCTTGGACAAGGATGCAGCTGCTCCAATGTCCACCAGCAATCATGGCAAAGTGGTATGTTGAATTGAATTACTAAATTGAATTACCATATAGCAATTATTTATTCTTTTGTTAGCACACAAAGAGTGGCTCAGGATCTCAGACTATAGCATTGTCCAAGCAGAAGTCCCCAAGCAATGAGATAGGAGATACAGATGTACAACAGAAGCATGTTGAAGAGCTTCAAAAGTGATGGACATGTGACATGTATTTGAAAGGATCCCAATCTCCTGTATATTACTACAGCCCTCCAGGGAGCACCATTTGCCAGGGTTTGAGTCATCAAAATATTGCATACTGGGCACTTCTAATTGTAAGCAATTCATTCTTTTATTGATATTCTTTTCTAATGATCTGCAATCTAGATGAAAAACAAAGCAACTGTAGATGTAAAACCCCCCTCCATTATTACTCAAGGGGTGACGCAGTGTACACGAAACATGGGTGGTAGTTCCATTGTTGATCAAGCAGCAGCGGCAGTGGTACAGAGTCCTAGTCCAGTGGTCACCGTTCAATTTATGTCACCATGGCCTGGGCCCGGAGGGCACCTATATCCTACGTTTATCCAACAGATGCCTTTTCAGCTGCATATGACACCAACATACCCACCATTGCCAAATCTCCAGCCAGCAGTCCCTCAGTCTCTCACACTGACTCCTGTATCCAATGGTCTTCATGCACTGTCACCGTTTATCCCAACTGTAATGTTGACACCCACCGACCCAGGGATAGAAGTTCCTGATATAATCTCTTGGTTCCAATCTCTTGAACAGCATGTGAAAAAACCCCACGTGGTGTCAAGCTTGAAGATCTTGGACCCGAGCTTGACGCAAAAGGATTTATCGATATCTCACAGCTTTCATGCGAGTACATATCAACCCAGGCGTTACAAGACATGCTAAAGATTGAGAAAGGAACTGCAATCCTCATTTTTCACCATGTGGATGCAGATTTGCAGGCCATACACTCTGGAACTCATCAGTAGTTTAGGGTAGTACTTTCATAGCATTGTTTGCCACTCAATATATTGGTTCACACATTATGCATCCTCAAGAAGGAGCTACGATAGGATTGAATTACAAAACGAATGACTTTTCAAACATGATTGTAGCCCCTCCTGGACGATACTCAGATGATACAATAGAGTCGCTCAAAGTTCCAAATGTGGATCCAAATGTGAACTAAGTGAACTTCAAGTTTCAAAACAAAGTGGGAGTGTGTGACAAAATGTGTCCAATATTCAAGCTCCGCTTCGCTTGCAACACCACGGTTGACTTTGAATTATAACCCTAACCCATATGGACTACAATTGGTCTTGTCTGGTCACGCGTGGCCATTTTGTCCTACCAAATCAACACCTTTGATGCTACCACGGTCCTGACGGGATCATATGGTCCCATCGAACCATGCCAGCACACATGGCACTACTAGTACCATGTGATACTGTAAATAGACCAGTACTAAATACAGGCTGTTCTAAATACATTCAGCCTGATATAAGAGCCAGCTGGCCAGCCTGACAACCCGATCAAAATGCCCTGCATTTTAGAGCGCCAAAAACTGCTTAATGCCCTTACCCAAGCCCAGGAGAAGCTAGGCACTCAACTTTATGTCGAAATACTACTTAATACAATAAACACTGAATCTCCAGTCACTTCCTCCACAAATTCTACTGGCAGCTCATCTCATACCTCTGACTCCTACTCCGAGACAACACAATCCCACTCTGATATCACTGAATACCACTCTTATACCACTAAATCAAGCGCAATTAAGGACATTCCAGTGCAAGACCTTGTTTTAAACTTTTATAAATTGATTGTAGCACAAGAAGATGAAGTTAGACTGGCACAGGTTCTTCAGGCCCAGCGTTCCCATTCTACCCAGATTCCACAGCTCCAACTTCTTGACATGTGGAAATTGGATAATCCTAGACTCTTTCAGCCCAAGCTTAGAGTGTCATACAAGGTCTTTGTTAAGATTGTTGACCTCATTCAGGATCACTGTATCTTCCACAACAGTTCCAACAATTCACAGCTTCCTGTTCAAATCCAGCTGGCAATCTTGTTGAATGCTGCTGGACATTATGATAATACAGCGACTTCACAGGACATGGCAGAGTGGGCAGGTGTTTCTATAGGCACTATTCACAACTGCTACAAGCGAGTGATGCTTGCCATTCACAGTCATCATAATTCTTTCATTCACTTTGACTTGACCCAGCAAAAGGATCGTGAAAATAAGCAGTGGGCCCAAAACTATGTGGTCCAAAAGACATGCTCTGAATGGAAAGGGGGTTTTTTATCTATTGATGGGACACCATTCAAGCTCTTTCAAAAGGCAGGCTGGCATGGTGAGGGATTCTCTAATAGGAAATCAAACCATTCACTTTCTAATCAGGTGAGTAATTCATTATATTTTATTTTCCTCTAGTATTTATTAGTAATTCACAGATTGTGATCCTTCCACACAATCTGTGGATTGTTGACTATGTCATTGGAGTTCCTAGAAGTCTCCATGACAAGGGTTAGTAAGAGTGGTGCTATCAGGGGATATTTGAAGGTTGCCAGAATAAAAGAGGGAGCAGGTATCTTACCATCACTCTCTTTTTCTTTTACCCGATTTACTTCCCTGAGTAGAGTGGTATGTTGTTGGAGTTCACCCAGACTCTGGGCAGGGGATGTGGTTATGTTATTGGCAGTGAGAGGAGGAGTGGGAAAGGAAAGAGTATCCTTTGAGGAACAGAGTGATTCCTTAAGGTTCTGGTGATAGTACAGGAGGATTGGTTTCTTGACCTCATGTTTTGCGAATATCATAACAGGTAAGGGCGATCAAATCTTACACCTGTTATGCAGCAATTGTGATGTTGGCAAAATTAGGCAAGGGACATCAACTTGACAGTTGACAGGTGGCAGTGACATGGGAATTATGTAGGCCATATCAATAGCAGCCTCAATGTAGTTGATTACTGGTAGAATGATAGCATACTGCATGGAATTAAGTGCAATGAGATCAGCGTGGCCATTGCCTATCGTAGTGTAAACAAGTGAAGAGATCGGGACTAGACAAGTGTTATCATATGAAGGATACTTAGTAATAGCAAAATTGGGTTGGAATAATTGGAAGTAGGCATCCTTGAGAGGACTTTTTGTTGGGGTCACTGTTTTCTACACTTGAATGATCATTTTTCCTCCTAATTTATACTGCTCATGGTTTATGTCTTTCACCATATCATACTTTCTGTGGCCTGCACTTTCAGATGTGGCATAGCTCATTACTTGTGACAGGTGACACTCGATTATCTCTTTGGGTAATTCTCATGGCACATCCATTACTACCGTTCCTAGGTACATCACATTAGTGGCATGCTGTGTGACTAAGCCACCCATTGGCTTAGTAACATTGGCATTGCCCAGAAGTGCTAATATTACCATTTTGCTAGTTTCACTGTTCTTTTCATAGACAAAGCATAGATAGATCCCTTTAGGTTTCTCCTCAATAGATACTAGATTTTCTCGTTGCCAGGGACAACCAAGTAGAATAGCTGGTGGGCAATCATCAGGCACTCAAAAGTTACTCATTCTTGTCAAAACTTCAATCATTATTTTCATTTTGGGAATTAATCTTTTAGGATGCTTGTTCCACTGCTTGTGTCCCAAAGTGTCATACTCGTGTTTGTGTTCATTGGTACTTGTAGTCATTCCCATATGTCCCTTTGTACTATGTTCATTTTGCTTCCTGAATCTACTATAGCTAGTACATACGTTTTCTTGTCCAATATTGACAGGCACTTTGACAAGTGGCCCATGATTTTGGCTCACTGTCATATGATGTGATGCCACATGTGGCACATTCCTTATCCTTATCTGGTCTGACAGTGCTAAACACAGCTCTCAGAATGTGCCAAAAATTTCACCAGTTGTCAGGTTGTCAGTTGTTCCCAAGATCTTAGTAAGCATGTCCTTTGTATTGATCAACATTGACAGCTTGGTTTGCTGCATGCCTTGTGGCTTGGTGCCTTCTCGTGGACTTTCAATGTCACCTTGGCTGTCCCCTTTAAGCTTCTGGTACGTTATGTTATTTCCTTTACTTCTGCTGGCATTCTACCTCCTTGTATCATCTCCCATAGGTACATCTCTATCCTAATCATTCACAGGATGGTTGTTACATATTGTGCACGACTACTGGCCAGTCCCTCCTATTGTTGGGGGACTTTGTCGTGGAGTAAGTGTTTCTTTATTGCCTTGCACATTCTGATTATTTGGTTGCCATGTATTGGGACTATAGGGTGTGCATTCGAATTGTGCACCCAATAGATTGGGTACATCATTCTATGAGTTATTCCTGTGTCCATTCTATTTTGGAGGTGGTTCCGATTGCATCCAATCATTACTAATGTTGTTATTTGCTACCTTAGAGTCACTTCTCCAAGCTTGTCAACTTTTGTGTGGGACTGTTGGCGTGCGCTTATGTGGGGGATTATCCCTAGTAAGTGCTTCATTTGTGACAACTTCATTTTGTTCTTTCCCCACAGGTTTTGCTCCCATTGGGTGCATTCAGGGTATGACTACTCCATCCATGGTTTGCCTATGCACGGCAGTCGTTCCTTTTGGCATTCATTTGGCAGCATAAATCTCATGATCACTTTGATCATCGAGAACCTCTTCAAGTACATACCAACTTTCTTCTTCATCATATTCTTCCTCTCAATCACTCATCATTGGTACCACATAGTTGGATGACTTGGACTGGTACTCTGTCAGCTCAACCATAATTAGGTGAGAAATTCTTACTTGGATATTATGTGTTTGCTGACTAGCCATTCTGTAATAGCTGTCTAGTAGAGAGTCTTCTTTCTCTCTTCTCAGAGGTTCATCAGGCAAGGTTAGTCTTCCACTATTGTCATATATTAACTTCCTCTGTTCCAGGAGTTCTAGTATAGGAGGGCAATCCCTTAGACTGTGGTTGTGACTCCCACACTCATAGCAGGTATAGGATGGCATGGCAGAGGACCTTGCCTATCTTGAGGTAGGGTTGTCATTACTTCTCTGTAGTATAGCTCTAGGTGTAGTAGTTGTAATAGTAGGTTCTCTTGTATCCCTAGGAGTAGAAGTATTCCTAGTCAATCCATAAGTTCTTGAGGGCTTGTCAAACACCTGTGCAACTAGGGAATCTAGTGCTAAGGCCTTGAAGTAGGTTCTAGCATATGTTGGATTACTAATACTTAGCCTACTCAAGTCATTGACAAGTGCATCCAAGTCTGGCTGGGATTTCTTAGGAGTGAGTACCTTCTTCTGATCCTTGGACTTGCCAGTGTAAATTGCAAATGAGTCACTACCTGATCTTTCCTTCTCTTTGCTAGGCTTACTATAAGAGGAGATCTTCTCTCTCTTGAGCTTGTAGTCATAGTCAGAGTCTTCACTTGAGCTGCTGCTGTCAGTCTTGCTTTCACTCTCACTTTCTGAGCTTGAGCTAACAATCCTAGATATATGTTTCACTCCACATAGTGGTTTATCAAAGTGATTTTGATGTAGTAGCTGGTTCACTATAGTGTTGACTTCTTTCACTGTATAGGACTTGGACAGGTCCTTATTTGGACTAAGAGATATGTCTCTAGCTTGGTCTGGAAGGGTTCTGGAATTCCTAACCAGAAGTATGTATTATAGTCATTGTCAGTAATGACTCTCTTGGCTTTCAACCATTGTGTCATAATAGTATCATGGCGAATGTAATCCAATGCTCTAGGGTCTTGAGTTCCTTATGGGCAGACTGTCTGACCAATCTCCGTAGATCCTCAAGGTAATAGCAAGCTTCATCTCGCTTTGCATCATATAGGGTAAGTATCTGCTTTCTGAGTGCACTCCAATCATTAGCCTTGTATTCATCAAGGAACTCAATTAGGTGAGTGACAGAAGTGGAACAATAGTTAGTAATTCTTTCACATTTATCTTGGTCGGAGGTAATTTGACATTGGGTGAGTACTTGGTCATATTGGCGGAGGAAGTCTTTGACATGGGTATAGTGACCTTTAAAGGTCTCAGGTACATTTCTGCTACATCTGCTGAGTAACATGTGTGGTCCAGGATGCAAAGATCCACCTGTAACCATGATAGTAATATGGTAGGTGTTGGGTATGTTGGTAAATACATATATTGTGATTCTGACTGTGTAGATTATAGTAGGGGAGCTGTGATAATCTTCAACACCCCCTCACGGTAGGCTTCAGTTGTCTTCTTTCCAAACAAGATGATGAAGAACCAACCAAAAAAGGTGATCCCCAGACAACATGTCTTGTCTCCACAGGCTAGAACACTTTTCTCAAGGGAGGTATAAGAAGTCTATCCTTGGTGGAGTTAGGGGTAATGAATTTAATTTCAAGTAGGAAGGGGAAATTTAGTGTAGCAGGAGCTGTGATTTGTTCACCAATCCTTCACATGAGTTTACAGATTGGTTGTTAAAAATGGTTTCAGCTAATGGTCTGGTTAGTAAAGGTGATCCTATGTGTATTACACACTTAATGAGTTCAAGATAATGGCAATAGGATGCCTAGTAACTGTGGAAACTTGTACTTGGATAGTATGAGAGGTAGGTGATTTAGGAACTTGGCCTAGATTTTGCCTGATGCTAATGATTTGTATATAGGGAACTCCTGGGAATATTGAGTGCAAAAGTGGTGCTTAGGTAAGCAGAGGGTTGTGTTAGGTCGCCTAGTCACTCAACTTGTTATAGCAAACTTGATCTTGTTGTATATTAAAAAGCTACAATTAAAGGTCAAAAGTGTAGATTTAGGCTAATCCCTTGGGATAGTAAGTCTAGGCAAGGTAGTGGTAGGAGTCCTATAGGTAGGTTGTCCTAATGAGCCCTAGCAAAGGTTTGCTTAGGGAATGGTTGGTGGTTAACTTGGCAGCACACTTAGTAGACTCAGAAGGGTTATTATAATTCAATTTTATTGTTTCAACTAAGGAGTAGGCAAGTTTGGCTTAGAGAGGCGAAGTGTAGTCCTTATTTGGTACTACAGGATGCTTAGGTTGCTTACTAATAGGGACCAGATGTCTTTTGTTGCCCAAAAAGGGGTTTCTTCCAAAAGAGTAGTCTTACATAGGTACATGTCCTTTATTTAGGTACAAGTCCTAATAGCCTAGTAGTAGTTCTAAACTCCTATTTACTTCGCTCTGGGGTACCCTGCCTTATTAGGTCTTATTAGGTTTTCCAGGGGATCTCTTATCAGATATTATCTAAGGTAGAAGATGAGATTTTCTCTATAGGCCAAAATGCTCCCCTTTATATATATAAATACAGGAGGCTGTGCTAGCCAATCAGAGGGCTTGGTGGCTTATAAATTAAGGCACAATTGCTTACTAATTCCAGGTACAAGATGTCAAATCCGGGCACACTAAGGGAAAGCACTTTGAGCAAAGGAGTTCAAATTTGGAATGCTCTGCCAAAAAGGCTGGCTATGCTGTGCAGGGCTGTACAGACTAATGGGGACAAGGTCACATGGTAGCTAGAGGTCACATGATGACTTTGTCTCACTGGCACTTAGCTAAGTAATCACATAAATAAAAAGGAATCAAAGAAATAATATGCTATGTATATATTTGCAAGTGTAAGGGTATAACTAAAGAGATTAATGAATATTTCAATAAAGAGTAGGTGGAAAAATCTGAAAAATAGGGGTATGTAGGCCATGATAGGGGCTATCATTCCCTATGGTATCAAAAGGTATTGTCCACAGGAAGCTGTGGAAATTCCACTTCTCAGGTAACTATATTGCTATGTGCATGTATGAAATTAGTTTCATGCAGGTCAGCACATGTGATGCAGTCTATACTCTGATATATAAAAGCCATATATGTCATGTCTCTAGCTTAGTAAATAAACAAGCACCATGATTTTGAAAACCCAAGGCACAGGTCTGGGTCTGGGTCCAGGTGTGTTGTAGTGGGACCCACATCTATATCCAACAGGGGTGTGGGTGTGATACCTGCATGGGTTACCTGGATCCATGACATTGCCTATGAGCCCTGTGCTCTAATCACAAGAAAAACTCATAAACAACACACATATATTCATCATAATGAGTACTACATCATCTGAAAAGATCGTGCTATCCAAGCTTGATGCATCTGGTAAGGAGTGGGCCACTTGAAAGGTCTGACTCCAGGTTGTTGTGGCCAGTCAAGGACTTAGCAGGTACCTCCATGACATGATATCTAAACCCATAGATCCAGCTGTCAGACAGCTGAGCAGATGGATGGTAAAAACTTCAGATGAGGTGAAAGCAATTGCAGAATACACCAAGAACCTGACAACATGGACTGAGAAAGATGTGAAAGTTCAACATACATCAGGAAAAAGCTCAAAGTCTACATTGAGCTATGTAGTATATATGACACTAGTAGCACCATTGACATCTCCCCTACAACAAAGCACAATGTATCATACATGATTTCTATGTATGCTATGATAGTGACCTGTGATGTAACTGTCACAACCCACAACATGTCAACATGGCTCTATGTAGTCTGTTGTACACAATGTTGCATTTCACTTTTAGCTACATACAATCCATAGTTCATGGTAGGCCTCACTCAAATCAAATGAATATTTAAAAATCACTTTATATAACAATGTAGTTGAAACATTGTAGTTACTGGACTCAACATTGTTGAAAATGCTGGCTATTGCAATGATTAATATTTCTATATGGTGTCTATGCAATCCAAAAAATCACAAACTCAGTAATCATCTGATTCCTCCAAGTCTGCTTGTTCATCCTCTGAATCATTGCTAGGGTGTGGATCTGATTCCCCATCGTCTGACTGCCTGTTTCCAACATCCATGTCAGTGGGTTCCTCACCATCAGTGTTTTCTGACTCTATATCATTGTGTTGATCTGCAGCACCTTCTGTACACTTGTACTCATCTATTACCTTCAGAAAAGCACAATTGGGTAGTACTCTCATGGGTTTGCCTGTTTGTATACCTGAATTGACAATGCCAGCATATGCACTGACAACATCTCATGTCAATAATGTCAACTACAGATACAAAGTACATACCAGCTGTGGTCATAGGCTTATTGGAGTAGCTTTGCAAGTAGTCCTATTGGGACTGTCATGGTCTGGAATTCCTTAAGCAAAGCCAGGTGGCTCTTGAACACTACAGAGTATTCCTGTTCTTTGAATACAATCATTTCACGGACACCAGACTCCCATTCATTGATTGCACACTTGATGTCTTCTTTTTAGATAAGATCAGTAGAAATGCTAAGAAAATGCTTATTAGACAACCAATCTTATCTCCACAGATAGTAAACCTGAAGCGAGGTGAAAAGTGTACTCTTCCCTGGTCAAGTTGGTACTAGAAACAAGTTTCAATCTTGTAGAAAAAGGTTGACTATCAGGCACATGGTTCATTTGTCAATCTTCAACAAGATTGAGGGGATTGGAGTTCAGCAATATGTTAAGGGTCTGGGTTTCTGTTGAGATGGTGTACAAAATGTACTATTGTTAATTGGTGAATGATCTAGACAACTATTGGATTGCTAGAAGAATACTCTGTAGTGACTAGGGTTACTTTCCTAAGATGCACTCTCAATAACTTCCAATTAGCTCCAATCGATTGGGAATGCTCAATTGGGTAGGTAGTATAAATACACTTCACTTTTCACTACTAATTCACACATATCTCTTAGTCACACAAAATAGTCTTTCCTAAATTGATTATATTATGCACTAAGAAGTTGGCAATCAGCTTCAAATGCTCGACTTGACCTTTTTTCAAGGTACTAATGAACTATTAGGTCTCCCTATTAGTTGGGATCTATTCCCTTTAGTTGCCTACTCTGGGGTTTTCTTCCTAAAGGTGTCCTAACTGTCCCTATCCTAAGGGATGCAGTATACTCCTAACTATGGATCTAAGTAGCTCAATTTATAGTGTGGGAACTTCTCTACACAGCCTCACTGTCTGTTTGTAGAGGGATACACTTGTGAGCACTTGTTGGTTAAGATTGACTCAAATAGGAATTTTTTTCTAAAAGAGGAAATCTGCCAAATGGGGCTGAATCGCACTCCTTATATAGTAATTTACATGTGGCTGTGCTATCTTTGGTTCTGAGGTGGCTGTGCCAAGATATAACTCATACTGACTCATACTGACTTACTTTAACTCATTCTGTCAGAAAATGACTTGCAATGAGCTAAAAATAGCCTTTAGCTTGGCAATAACTCATGCTGTGCAGGTCACATGATCATCTTGCTAGTCTAGGGGTAGTGCTTTGATTAGTCCTTATTTGACTCATTATGACTCATGTTGTGCATGATCACATGATCTGAGTCAGGTGATTTGCAACTGGGGTCACATGCTCCATTTGCTTCTCTGACACTTGGCTAAGTACTAAAGGGTAAAAGAGATATTAAGAAAATGAGTAGCTATATAATTGTAAGTAGTAATAAAAGTATGTTGGAAGAAATCATTTTATTTCTCCATAACCTGTGAATGAACAAATAAGGAAAAATAGAGGTATATGCTAGACACTATGGTCTATATGTCCCTCAATTAGCTAAGCATTTGGACCATGGAAATAGAGTAAAAACTCAAATCTCAGGTCAAATGTCTAGTATCACATATACAATAACTAAGTATCTGCATCCGGTGCAGGTCACTGCTTCCTAGGTGGACTTACATCCAGGATGTTGAAATATGCTTTCTTGCATTTCAGTCCATTCAATTTGGTGGGTGGAGTGGGCATTTGATCGAGAATACCCATAGTATTTGCAAGCTAGCTGCTAATCAGACACGTAATTTACATGTAGCGCTTGGACAAACCCTTGGGTTGACCTGTGAATCCTTGTATACAGTTTGCTTGTTGACAGTACTGGCTATGCTGGATGCTGGTGGGACTCTGCTCTGGCAAACCACCAATGGTGCTATGAACATGGCAGTGCATATGTATGGCAAAATTGGTAGAGCAGATGCTCAAGTGAATGCTTCTTATCATAAACTAGTAAGCAAGGGTTAGCAATGTGTCTGTCATGAGCACAGTGCATACCACATTGTCTGGTTCAAGATTAACAGGCCTTTCCACATGAATGTGGAAAGGTACCTTTAAAATCACAACCATGAATAGATCCAACTCTGCCACCTTGTTGACTTGCTTGTATTTGCAGGTAAGTATCTCACATCTCTTTGCTTTGGCATGAACCTGCTGCTCAGATGCACATTGGGCATGATTGTTGTCATCTGTAGGACATGGGTGAATGAGTAAACTGATGTCTTCTTTCTAGACAAGATAATGAAGAACCAACCAAAATAAATGATCTTCAGACAACATGTCTTGTCTCCATGGGCTAGAACACTCTGCTCAAGGGAAGTATGAGAGTCTACTCTTGGTAGAGTTAGGGGTAATGGATATAATTCTGAGTAGGAAGGAGAAATTTAGTGTATCAGTAGCTGTAATTTGTCTGCCAATCCTCCACATAAGTTTATAGATTGGTTGTCAAAAATAGTTTCAGCCTATAATCTGGTTAGTAAAGGTGATCCTAGGTGTATTATGCACCTAATGAGTTCAAGACAATGGCAATAGGTTGCCTAGTAACTGTGGAAACTTGTACTTGAATACATAGTATGAAAGGTCGGCGATTTAGGAACTTGGCCTAGGTTTTGCCTGATGCTAATGATTTGTGTGTAGGAAACTCCTGGGAATATTGCATCCAGAAGTGGCACTTAGGTAAGCAGAAGGTTGTATTAGGTTGCTTAGTCACTCAGCCAATTATAGCAAACTTGGTCTTGTTGTGTACTAAAAGGCAACCAACAAAGGTTGGATAATGTACACTTAGACTGATCCCTTAGGATGGTAAATCTAGACGAGATAGGGGTAGGAGTCCTATAGGTAGGTCATCCTAATGATGGCAAGATGCTCAGTTACTGGTTGGTAGTTAATCTTGGCAGTAAATACACTTAGTAGATTCAAAAGGGTTATTATACGTAGGTATGTGGTAGGTACAAGGGATGAAAAGAGAATGAAGACCCTATATAAAGACCATTGCACTCCATTAGAAAGCTCAGTACCTCGCCAGTGGTTTCTCTGGTTCTTCTCTTATCATGCCTCATTTTGAGCATATTGACCGATTTGCACCAAACTAATGTGGCCACTGTGGCCAGGCATTCCCCACACAGACTAGTGTATGACATCATATTGGACATTTGCCATGTTGCCAAGCAGCAGTCCTGTGAAATCTAGTTGAGACCCACACTGATGCCAATATCTCCAATCTTAATATGCATCCCAAGCTTTTCCACAATGATAACAGGCCAATCTATGAACACACTAACAAGGAACCAATAATTCCAAGGTATGTGCATAAGTTCAATGAGGAATCCATGGCTAATGTCCTTGAATCAGTGAAAACTGCATTTGAGTCAATGCAAGAATTACAAAATGTATCAGAGAAAGGTACCTATGCCCTGTTCACAAACCATAGTGAGTGGAAATTGACCAACTGGCTTGTAAAGAATGTGAATCAACAAGCTACAGATGAGTTCCTGAAATTGCCAATTGTAAATCATGTCAGTCCATACAATACATAGCACTCACAGTTGGTGTGTACAAACATGCAAACAGATCCAACCAATCTATTAGAGTACTCACATGTTTATAAAGGCAATCAATCAGCTTCCTACTGGCCTAAAATGGCAGTGCAAGCTGGTACAAGTGCACAGTGATGCAAAAGGACCCAGCGAGACTGGAGATGCCAATGAAGGAGAAGTTGAAGAGCTGGAGTTGTGGCTACATGATCCTGTGGCCTGCATGTGTGAGTTACTCAGGAATGCACTATTCAAGAACAAAATGGCATACACACCTAAAAAATTCTATAGCAACTCTTACACAGGAACATGCCAATATGACAAGATGTGGACTGGGGACTGGTGGTGGAAAATCTGGGTAAGTACCTGTGAAATGGCTTGTCAAAAACATGCACTGATAGGAAATACTTAGTTGCAGCTGCCAGCGGAGGCAACCATATCATCTATTATTCTCACCTTTGACAAAATAAAATTGTTACAATTTCAGGGGTCCAAAATGGCATGGCCAGTGTATCTGATCATTGACAACATCTCTAAACATATCCATCATAAGCCTATGTATCATGGTTCAATCTTAGTGGGTTACCTACCTGTCTTAAAGCTTGAGATGTTCAAAAACAACTTTATGGCCCAATATCGCCTCTTTCACTACTGCATGAAGCAGCTGGTTCAGTCCCTTGTAGCTGCTGGCTAGGAGGGTATTAATATGGTGTGCATTGATGGGCTAGTCAGGCGAGTATATCCTATACTCACTACGTTCGTCGAGGATCACCCTGAACAATGCTTGATTGCATGTTGCACTAAAAATCAATGTCCCAATTGCCATATGCCTGCTGACCAACATGGGATCACTTTTCCATTTCTGTCTTACAATCAAGCACAAACAACTGATATACTCCATGTACAAGCAGCAGGAGAATACTCCCTTGAATTCATTGCTGAGGGCCTGTGCCCTATTTTCTCAACCTTTTGGACAGATTTGTCTTATTCCAACATATTCACCTGCATCACCTCTGATATACTACACCAGCTGCATCAAGGGATCATTAAAAATCACCTCAAGAAGTGATATATGACCATCACAGGCAAGAAGAGTTTCAACAGTCAATTTCAAGCCATACCATTCCATCTGGGACTGCAACATTGGAAGGCTGGCATTTCTAATATTAAGCAATGGACTGGCACTGATCACAAACAGCTCCAATAGGTTTTTGTGACTGCATTGGTCAGTACTACACCAGACTACAATGTCATTCAGGCCAGTTGTGCACTACTCGATTTCATCTGTCTTGCACAGTATTGTTCCCACACTAACAAGACCTTACATGTCTTACAGGATGTCCTCAATGATTTCCACACCCTCAAGGGTGTGTTTATCAGCCTTAACTGTCACAAACATTTCAATATTCCCAAGCTTCACTCGCCAGTCCATTATGTCAAGTCAATTCAGCTGTTCAGTAGCCTGAATGGCTTCAACACTGAAAATTTGGAGTAGCCACACATTAATTATGCCAAGAAGGCTTATGTATACTGTACATATTACTCGACAATGGCATCCCATCCATCAGTGAGCACTACATCTACATCTCCATTGACATCATCCATAACTACTACCTTTTTGACATCCACATCCTTGATGAGGCCCATTGAACTTCATAATCTGAAGCATATCCTGGATGTTGTTGGACTGTGGTTAGACATGGATTTGATTTGGTTGGGTGTGAGAAGAGCTTGAGCCTTTTCTATGGGACAAGATACCCATTTGAAAAGCATGGAATGGTGGGAGTAAGTGGAGATTGGGTGGCTTGTAGATCTAAATTTGCTTAATCTGGACATATTTTAAGTTTGATGAAACTGTATAGTATCTGTCAACTGCCAAGTTATGCATGTGTTTACTTGTAATAGTATTAAAAGATTCCCACGGGTTGACCATGGGTTGTGGGTATGGGTTCATGGATTCATGGGTTGGCTGGTACCAACCCATACCCATACCCATGAATACCCATATTCATGTCTTTCCCTAATGACCACTTTGACTGTTTTAGCCATGTGTGGATTCCACTCCCACCGCTCAATCATATAGCCGACAATGAGATCATGAGAATATGCTCCCATCCAGAACATACAAATGGCCCTCACAAGCCTCCCACACTGGTACAGTATGGTGGGATACCATTTTGGTGCAGATTGACAAACAGGAGCAAGGGACAGGGGGGCTTTGTGGCAAGTCAATTATTTGCACAGGTTGAAAAAAAACTAAGATTGAATGACAGGATTGCATGCAGCTGAAGTCCGAGTCATATTTAGGTGACCACCTCACCTTGGCCTTTACCCACACCCGCTCACCTATGTGTATTGGTTCAAGCCACTTCATACATTTGATGACAACATCAAAATATTCTATTTTGGCCACTCAACATGCAACCACATTCCAAATGCAGCAGTCATGCCAATCACTGATCTTGTTCAGCCATGTCACCTGGTTTCCAGGTTTCTGAGTGATATACTCAAGCCTCACTGGCTTTGTGGGGGCAGTATGAACACCGCAGAGACTTTTTTTTTGAACAGGTATATCAATCTACATACATTTGAACAATACAGAGTGCATGGGGATGAATGAATTGGGTGGCTCACTCATTTCACAGTGTTGTGTATTAGTTGGCATGTATGTACTACCTGGCTTTGTTGTATCCACAACAGTAGTCAACATCAATAAATTGGATTTGGTGTTCCCTATCAGATGCTATAACCAGGGCAGGAGGCTATGGTATTCTATGTAGTGTACAGTAGGAATGTGAGTACGACATGTGACAACAGCAGCTACATAATTATGGCATCACTACCGTGAGTTTTCCTTTTTACAGA